>JABCKH010007664.1:0-54765 GCA_018851285.1 Lyophyllum semitale | reverse complement strand
CAGTAGTAAGCCCAAATAGCAATCCCGAGAAGCCAGCACGCGTTGTTTTTGACAGTTCACGTCGTTCTCGTTGATGCTGTCAGAGTTAAAACTCCGCCGGCAAACGCCGCAAAAGAGACGCGACGCTGCTGCACGACGCTACAGCAGCGCTACGCTGAAATTCTCACGGGGTGGTCAAAAGCCTCAGAAGCAAACTTGGACCAAACACGCGTCGCTTACAAAGCGTAGACATTTTGGATCAGTAAAGCGATACAATGGGGAGCAAGCTCCCCAATAATGATCATTTTGGCGAGGAAATGGAGAGGTCGAAACCTCTCATCTTTTTTATGTGTGAGTCTTGGAATCTTTCAACGAAGTTGCCTTCAAGCTTAGCAAGAACAGATTTTTACATGCGCCGCAGACTTTGATGGTGTTCAGCAAAAGTCCTAAAACCTGCGAAACGAACTTGCACAGGTTGCAACGTCAAAAATCTCGCCGATCCTTCAGAAATGCGTGGCTCAGTGCTGGCAGAGTCGCAATTTGAACTTTCATGCTTAGGTCTCGCTTCAAATCGACAATGCTGGTTCCGAGTCTTGCAGGGGTACCAGGATCATACCTGCTCGCGGCGAATGCCCACGAAATGGACATAAATACGGCCCCCTTATGATTTGCAAGAAGTCCTGGTCGCAGGGTGCTTCGAGTCTTAGATTACTTGATTGCTTCGTGAACTTTGACCTTCTATGAACCTTGCGTTTTAGAACTCCGCATTTCGCTTTGTCTCCATATCCCCCATCTTGCGACCAACTTGCGACGCCCGCAGCTTACTGTACCATCCATTTAATCATGAATCAACTAATTTACGACGATTATCCCATCCACGCAACTATTGCTCGATCAAAATATACACTTTCACCCACGGTGATTGCCTTTCTAAGCGCTGGCCGCTCGTTCACCACAACGCTCGATGTCGAGCAACAGAATGGAAGACACGAGTTCGGTGTCATCCTGGCTACCATTCTTATGAAACGATTTCCTACTGTGACCTCCGGCGGACTCACTGTAAGTCACCCCTCCCTGATGCTAGAACACTTAGTTATTAAATTTATGTTCAAGCATATCGCTCAGGTTCTTACCTCCAACAAGAGCATTCAGCTCCTTCTGGCGACTGTGCCGACTCGGAGTGGCCCGACGTGCAAGGTTTCCGATTGGCAAAGTATGGTCTCTTTTGTCGTCTCGCAGAAATCGCACGAAGATGCAATGGCTTTTTTCGACGAGTTGTTCGACGATTTCTTTACAGCAGCTTACTACTCGTGCGTGTACCGGCTACTCCATCGTTCGATATTTCTCTGTTGACCAACAATTATATAGCTTCCTGCCTGAAGGTCGACTGGAAACTTGTCGGCGATTGGGACTTGAAGTTCACGCCTCGAGTGTGCTCAACCAACATTCCCGTTGATGTTTGCTTAGCCCTATTTTATATATATCTAGGTGCAGTTCCAGCAATAGAAGGAGTGCCAAGCGGCCAAGCACCTGTAAGACCTCATCTTTTTTTGCACGTTTAGTAGACCAACCTGCACTTGCCCCCAACGTCACTGTGAACAAGTGCCACCCAAAAAGACCTCGCCCGAGTGAATTACAACATAGTGATAAAGCTTCAAAGCGCCCCAAAGTCGACAATATGCCTGCGCCACGGTCGGGCTATGTAACCCAGCCAGGGGTCTCCATCGAGAACGAAAATATTCCTCCCCCACCAATACCGCCGACTCATTTATTTGGCCGGTCTCTGCGAGATGGAGGACATGGGATCTTAGCCGTCACACGTTCACACGTATCGACCACGACCAGCGCACGGCCCTCGGTCGCGGGATGGAAGTACCGCAGGCCTGGTGTCCCGCTCCCCAATCAGCGGAATAAGTTTTCCAGCACCCTTCCAAGCACTCCTATGCCACCAAAGTATATACAATCTGCGTCGAGGCCCCCTCGACCTCATAAAAATCCTCACCATCAAGCATCTGCGGGCTTTAGTGCTGGGACGCAGGGTTTCTATGGAGCTGGAGGATGGAGAACCTAGTGGCGGGGCTTATGGTTCTCAGAGAAGCTATACATACGTAATTTCGGTAAGCGATTTTCAACACGACTGTCCGTTTTACTAATACTTATTCAGGTATCTCTGCAATCTCGTTCCTTAGGGACCACGGCCGTTTATCTCTTTCGACGGATAAGTATCTAGAGAACACCACAACACCACAATCTCGCATATACCCAGCTCACTGCTATCCTACACATACCTTCTTTTCCATACTATCCATACACTATTATAAGTGGCACCGGTTTGTAGCATTTATTAGCTACTAGTGTAGCTCGACAATTGCTCGACGACACGCCTTTCGTCGGATGCAACAAGTTCTAATTGTGACATGCGGCATGCCGTCCCGCACGACGAACACCGGAGCTGAGAGATTGTAATTTGTGTGCTAGTATTTTTCCGCCTCGCAGTCGATTCCCGTTACACTAGTATCAAGTGTATCTGCCATGAGGCTTGCGTAGAGCGTCTGACCTCCATATAATAATGCGACGATAGCACCAGGAGTCTCGATTCTACGGCGATCAAGAAGACTAAACTGACTCCGTCATCCGGTCTTAAAACGCCTTACACATATTGCTCCAAAATGACGCCTTCTAATCGTACTTTAAAGAGCAGTGCTCAAAAGGCTTCCGAAGATGCACTCGCCGACCCAGGATCCACGATCATGACTTTGCCTCCGACGACGAAGCTGGTGCTTACCACAAATCATACGGTTGCGGGCGGGTACGTTATTTGTGGAGACATCATAGAGGAGACCAATCATAGCTTTATCGCCGTGCAAGATGATCCATGAATTGCTTCTCCGACCTGCGCCAAGTTACCTAGGACAGATGACCGACTGCGGGTCTTAATGCATCCAGGGGTGAGCAGGCCAGGAGAATAATGCGTATGCGGCGGCCGAAAAGGAGTGGAACGTTTACTACTGTATTTCAATGAAGATTATCCGTCCGCGATTGATAAAGGATGGCCGAGAGCAATGGATGGAACGCACCAGCGATCTGTGAGAATATCCCGCCTCAGGCTCATGGCAAAAGAAAGCTGCATGAGCAGCAACGCATGTTCGTACATTGTGCGACTAAAAAGAAGTCGACGACAGAATCCCAGACGCAGAAGAGCTTCAGTGGCTTCAGTAACCAGTGACTTGGTAGAGGGACGAAGACCTTGAAATTGGTCACAGGCACCCTCAATACCCATATGACCATCTTGATACTTGACGATCGGCGATTCGGATTCAGTGCCTAACACTAAAAGTTGACTTGTGACACGATGTCCCTGACGATGATAGCCATCTGTGGCTGAAGCCTGACAGGAGACATACGGTACAGTTCAAACGTTTGCCACGGTTTCTCTGTCTCACATGGTGGCGCACTACTGATCAATCAAGCCATGTAAATAGATGAATTAGTATTAACGGTAAAGGAAGAGCCACAGCACCGATTCCTTCTGAACCCATGTAATATAGAGATGGTCCGTGCAGGGGGTATGCAGAAATCAGGGGGTATCATGACTTGGCGAAGTGCGACGGGTCGAGTCCCATCACACAAGTATCAAGTGCATCTGCCACGGTTGCGTAGAGCGTCAGGCCGTCATCCAATAGTGCGACGATAGCACCAGGAGTCTCCTAAAGGTCGCCAGGGCCGAATTAGTCTCGAGGCAATCATGAATTAGAAAAGCAATGAGTCATACGGGATGATTTCTCGGATTTTGGAGCCAGTGGAGGATATCCGTGCAATCCGACTGGAGTCTTGACCATACTGATAGGAAGAAGCTTAGACCCAATTCTCCAGCGATCAGTTCATCAAAGACAAGTGTCGACAAAGTTGTCTGGGCAGCTGCAATAGTATCTGTCTTGCGGTGACAGACTTGGGCTGTGTATTGCGCATGGGCGACCTCATTTCGGGTGACTTCACCAGCATGATCAGCATATCGTACTATGTGGCAAGATGGTTGTGGGGCAACGTACGCTCAAGCTGTTCGTACAATCTGTTGATAGTTGATAGTTCGGGCGTATTGAGGGCCTGCAGGTGAGTTCATCAGCTGTCCGTTGGGTCACCAAGGTGATAATTTATTACCAGTCGTTGGTGCAACCCTCTCGCTCGAGTGCTTTTTCGCTTTGAAAATGCGCAGGTTCGGTACACGGAATAGGCAAATTGGGTCACATCAAGGCTTGAGAATTTTCCGTTCTGGGAAAAAAATGGAGTCAGTCGTGACACTTCGCTCTGGACCCCAGCGCAACATACTGCTAGACATGATCTATTAAGCCAATATCAGATCAGCTGATGCCAATGGGTTGGTGGACAAGGAACATACTGTCGAACATTATATTCGAGGTTTGTCAGCTTTTGTGAAAGCTCGCGCAGCTCTCGTCCCCCAGCGGTGACTCTCTGGCTTGAAAACTTCAAGAAATCGGTATGGAACGTATTCAGAGCGTTGCTGAATTTCATCACGTTGCTTACGAAATTTCGTGTGAGGGCCGCATGGTCGGCAGAGATCTGAATATTGAAAATATGATATATCAATACACGCGTCGTGTGGAAGGAAGGGTTATAATAGAACATACGCTCATGAATGATCTGAGGACCTGCAACTTTTCATCGTGCGAACGGCTCGTAGAAGAATTGCGCGCTGTCAGGGGTAGAACCACAGTGCAAAACACTGATGAGGGCGGGCTATTAATTCCGCGCATCGTTTCCAGGCTCAGAATGACTCACTTTTCAGCCGCGCAGATATAAATCCCGCGTTGTTACGGAAATGCCAAAGGAGGTCTTTGAAGTCCTGAAGGTTCTAATTAGCGGGGAGCCCATGACGAAGACTACGACAACGATCCATTGCTCACCTTGCGTAGCACGTTCCACTGTGGTCTGAATGGCGAGCTGAGCCCCAGCAGGTCAATCGTATGGAGCTGCTTCGCGATGTAGTCGAAGTTCTCCATGAGACGGATGCCGGTCAAGGCTAGCTGCTCGCAAGCGTTGTCAAGATCTCCTTGAACATCAGCAGCGTTTACCAACCGCACGGTATCTGCATAACTGACAGAGACCTTCTGTTGTGTCGAACAAGACATGGCGAGGGTGTGTTGGAGAGGTGGGGGGGATATCGAGACGACAAGACGTATAGATGAACCGTGCTAATTATAGGGCAAATCCCGACGATGTAGGCATATGGATCGCTGGGGTGCGGAGATGGATGATCGTTCCGGGAGGCATGCTCTCGTTAGAGTAGCAAAAAAGGGCCTGTTTTTTTTGCCCGCTGCTCTTCGGTGAATACTCATGATTTACTCATGATCTTCAAGTTGATGCGGCCGGGTACGTACCGGTGAAAACCAGCTGCGGAGACTTGGCGGAGTCGCGGGCAACAGTAATCATGGCAATCTTCGGTCTGGTGTCGGTGTATGACGGGAGAGAACCGAAAGAAGGCACCTTTTTGGGACTCATCGAACTTTTTCTCAGGTTCCCCATCGCGTCATGAAGGAATGGCTGACGATCGAACTTATCGGAGTTTGTTGATTGTCTTTTTTCCACAACATCATTCTCTGCTCCTGACATCAATATTTCTCTGCCAAAATCTGCATCCTGCCCCTGCTGCAGGGACGGATGACCATATGTATCCCATGAGCGCCCAGTCCTGTCTGGCGCTTCCATGTGATGTTGCTAGTTAGACGCTGGCGGAGAAGCTATATGGACTTCTCCGCGCTCCATCTCGCACGAGTCGTGCCGACGCCATAAGGGATCAGGGACCAGTATGGATCTGATAGCTTGAACGAATGCACATCCAAGTCTGCCAGACCCTGTCAAAGAACTTATAGTACTATGACTCGTATCATTCAAGGAAGCGATGGCTTCGAGATCCACATATCACTTGCCAGCTCATTGGCAACTGCAGCTCGTGGTGTTTGGGTGATATGTGGCCAGACGTCAGAGGCTCTAATTCAGTACCACTTTTTCCTCGTGGAGAAACGCCCTTGAACGTAATCCCGAGTTTCAGACCAGACGACGTGGCGAAGCTCTATCCGTCCTATTTTCGCGTTGATTTCGGCGACCTATTCTTGCTGGCACAGGTGACAACGGATCAAGTTGCAGACATAGCCTCCCCGAAAATCCGTAACTGTTTTGTGATTGAGCGAGGAAGACGGAATGGAGGGGCTTTGCGGCTGGGACGGGAATCTCTCGTCATTCTGACTCAGTGAAAAGCATACTGGACTTCAGCAAATTTCTTGACGCTCAGAACGCATGTACACAGCACCAAGGCTCAATTGCTACCTATGAAGCCGGACCTCCCGCTTGGCGAGTTCTTGGGAAGAATGTAATAAGCTGCATTTATCATGCCTGTGGAGTAGCGCCCTGGATTACGGGAATCATAATAACCGTCGCGTTCCTTGCGCATGGCGGCTCCGACCAGATGCAGGAATTGGGTGTGGGCGATGTAATAGACTACGCAACTGTAAGGCGGTCAAGTGATGTGCACCTACGGTCAGATCGAGAGACGCTCACATAAATACATCGACAAATCTAGAAGAAGTGCAGTCGACGCTGATATATTGCATGAGTTATCTCCTGATCGGCTCCATTGGTTGGCACCGTAAATGAAGACTGAGGTGACCATGAGTGAAGATGGTAAAAAGAAATGTTGATGTATATGGTATTATGTGTTGAAGCTATGGTACTGGGCGAAAACCCTCGGGTTAGGCTTGCGTCAATGGTGTTTGGTTTGGATGATGACTGGTAGGGGCCTGAAGAAGGATTATCGTAACATCATCGCCAGGGCTTCTGATGGCCATCACAGCGTGTAGGAGATGCTCGGCGAGGTTGTCGATCCCTTGCTCCATACCGCGATGCACCATTTCTACGGCCTCCTCACTGGATACACAGTCCCACAATCCATCGGTAGCCATGATCACAAAGGCATTCTCCTGCAGCTGCATCATACCTACCTCTGGACTTGCAGTCAAGTATGGAGGTGTCCGGTACAGATAAAACATGGATTGATACTGGGCAGCCATCGTAACCTTTCCAGGATCTTCCACAGATGACAGGGCGTCGATGTATCTTCTATGTTGCCAGTTGCCGATAAGGCCATGCGGGAGCTTGTAGTACGCGTCTCCAAAACCTAAGTTAAAATCGAAGGGTCAGCCATCAGGCGGCAAAGAAGCAGCAGATATATCAACCTCGTGTGCTCATCAGTCGACCGAAGAGACGACCCCCGACAATCAGTGAGTCTTCTCCGGGGTGCTCGCGAGAGAGCCGTTCATGTTCTGAAGGGGTTTTTGCATTCAGGTCCTCCGTCTGCTGCAGCTGGGACTTCTGATCGCGTGAAGGAATGGAGAGCACAGCTCTACAGTCCCCCGCATTTGCAAAAGATGCCATCAGGGTGTCGACGTTAATGTCGAGGACCAGGGCAGTACATCCGGATTTCACAACTTGCGCATGTTGAACCCAATCCTTAGATTTTGTTCGAAAGACAGAATGGTCGCGAGCGAACGCCTGAACCATGGCGCCGTCTATTTCCCGGAAGATGCGGGCATGGTGTCCGGGTGGGTGTGCCAGAAGAGCAGCAGGAAGAATGGTGCTGATGTGGTCTGCAGTCGCGGCGCCCCCATGTCCTAGAACAATCAAGACGTCAATAAGGCATGGCGCTAGCAGGCAGAACACATCATTGTGGAACGTACCGTCATAGACCCCCAGAATCAGTCTATCCGGGTGTTCAGCTGTGGAAATGGAGAACCTGTCTTCGATGGGCCGTTCCGTGGGTTGATACTGAAGAATGTGGATCTTGAAACCGTTTTGAGTTTGCGTGGATGATTGGATTACACCTCGGCCGGACATGATAGATACACGGCCCGAAATATATACACTGCTCCTGTTCCCAACGTATGTCTCCGTCAACGGAGGTTCTGCATCATCGACATTCAGTGATATGTCAAACGTGGAGACTTGACGTACCTTTTATTCCACTGTCACCGATTTGCGGAGGAAATCAATGCAAAGGAAACAGGGGATTGTGCTATTGACAAAGGCAGTTGGGACGTGCATGAGGTCTCGAGTTTGTCTGACTCTGACTTGTTTCATCTTGTTTGCACTGCCATCATCTTGACGCGGCGACGCGACATGGCGTCCGAGAGTCCTGCAAATTCCCCTGCCCCCCGCCGCTCTCAGAGGGACAAAAAGGTTGCAAAGCCTTTCGCTGCAGGTATGAATACATTTATGCCACACTGGGACGAATTTGACGCCAGAAAACTAGCTGTAAGCCAACCTGGCAAAGGCAAGCGCAAACGCCACGACAGCGACGCTGAGGGAGACGCATCTGAAGTACAGGACCCTGGGGACGAGGAAAATGGTCCTGACGAAGGTGCCGATGACCCTGACGAGGAGGGGGAAGATTATCGCGCCCCTAAACCCAAGGCACCATCCAAGAAGGCTCAGTCCAAAACAACAACCTCCAAGGCCAAAGGTCCCCCTACGAAGAAGGCACGTGTCGCAAAAGAAGTAGCTGAAAAGCCTATGAAATCAACGACAACGAGGAGGGGTAGGAAGCCTAAAGAGGGCGGCGACGCGTACGACGCGGCTCAAGTCGCGAAAGACACGAAAATTGCGGCCGACAACCCTCTATTCAGTATGTACGAAACACTTACACTTAGCCCAGAATGACTTATGATACCTGTAGATGCCGTCATGAACCCATCTGCTGCCTTGCAGTCAACCGCGGAGGACTTCCTGGAGTCCCTTGAACAGACACCTGGTGCTGCTCTTGCAGAGCTCATCAATCTCATCTTACGCGCTTGCGGATGCAACGACTCAGTTGACTCTGACCAAGTATTGGATTATGATGGAGTGGTTGATGCTCTGGATAACTTCACGGAAGGCCTGAAACAGGTCTGTCTAAGCTCGTTCCCCTGCACTCAATCATTGACGTGTGACTTCAGGACAACTCTCCTGTATATCCTCTGACGTCCAAACTACCAGTCTTCAAAAAATTCCGGAAATCGCTTTCTGAGTTCATCGAACGTCTCATCGCCTCCTCTGCAGATCTCGGTGCCCTATACACCTCCGACTTGATGGAGACTTTACAGACATGGGTCGTCGCCATGTCATCCTCTCAAATTCGTAGCTTCAGACATACGGCCACCGTGGTGGCCCTTGAAGTCGAGACTGCGCTATGCGATGTCGCGGCGGCTGTTGAAAAGGAGGCTGAGGTTGTTGGCCGCCAGCGCGAAGGAGAGAAGAAGCGAAAGTCTTCGAATAAAGGCAGCGGCGCCAGGGACAAGGAGCTTGAAGCTAAGGCTCAGGAGATACGGAAACGCCGGACGAAGTTGGCCGAATTCTTGAAAGAATTCGTTGATGGGTGAGTCATCGAAACACTGCCTGCATATGGGAGGCTCAGGGAACTTCCAGTGTCTTCGTACATCGATACCGTGACCTCGATCCCAATATTCGTGCTGAATGTGTTCGTTCTATCGGTCTGTGGTTCAAGAAATACCCTGGCCATTTCCTCGACGCGGCATACCTCCGCTATGTCGGGTGGGTACTATCAGACTCCAACACACATGTTCGCCTTGAAGCTGTGAAATCGCTTTCCGGGGTCTATGAGCAGGCTGAATACATCGGATCTCTCAATCACTTCACGGAACGATTTAAACCTCGCTTGATTGAGATGGCGACGAGCGATACCGAAATCTCCGTCCGAGTTGCGGTCATCCAGGTCCTAGGCGCCATTGATGGCCATTCTCTCCTCGAGGACGAGGAGCGCGAGAAGCTGTGCCTTTTGGTGTTTGACGAAGAGGGTAGGGTGCGAAAAGCCGTCAGCCAGTTCGTGAAGGGTGTCTGGGAGGAGGCTGTTGACGAACGACTGGTTGGCAAGCACAAGCCGAGCAAGGAAGACCGCCAGCGCGCTGGCCTCAAGGCCCTCGCCATGCTCCTGGTTAAATGGTGTAAAGGCCTGGACAAAGTTGCTGGCGATGAAGACGATGAGGAGGTGGATGAGGAAGATGGCGAGGCCGAAGGAAGCGCGCAGTCCAACAAGCGGCGGGAGGTTTCTGCTTTGGTGACCATGGACCAGAAGGGGCGCACGGCGCTTGCTGTCGAGGCGCTTTGGGATGAGGTTGACGCGGTCCGTGACTGGGAGGAGTTGCTCGATCTTCTACTGCTCGACCACTCTGCTGCCGAGGGGGAAGAAACGCAGGAGAGAACTACCAGTAAATCGCGAGGACGGGCGAACGGAAAGGTGAACACACCGGACTCCGCTGTGGACGAGGCCTGGCGGCTAGACGACCTTGAAGAAAGTATTCTGCTTGAAGTTTTGGTCGCCTCCCTTCGCCGGGCA
Source organism: Lyophyllum semitale (assembly GCA_018851285.1). NCBI lineage: Eukaryota > Fungi > Basidiomycota > Agaricomycetes > Agaricales > Lyophyllaceae > Lyophyllum > Lyophyllum semitale. The sequence goes on along the minus strand of JABCKH010007664.1, from coordinate 44,387 downwards.
AAATCGGAGGCTGCTAGTGGCAAGAAGGTAATTGACTTTGGAAATGATCTGAGTAACTGCTCTGACGCTGCTATATCTCTAGGGCGAAGATGAGAGCGTCACGAACGACATTACACGCGAACTGATCAAGGGACTGCCCCGACTTTTCATCAAACATCAAACAGACCAAAACCGCATCGCCGATGTTCTTACAATACCGACATTAATGAATTTGGACTTGTATCTTGAGATGCGGATGATCACTGTATGTCATAATGTCTTCTATGTGTCTTCTGCAAGTGATGCTCACTCAGTTGCGACGTTCAGGGTTATGCCAGCCTTTGGGATGACGTCACGAAACAATTCCTTTCACATTCATCATTGAATGTTCTAACCCACGCAATGGCTGCCATCCGGCATTTCATGGATGCCACCAGCTTATCAAATACTAACAGTACGAAGATTTTGGAATTGGAAGACGAGCTGTCGACCATCCTCCGTGATACAGTGGCCGGTAGAGATGAGATCGAGGTGGCATCCTTCAGCGAAGATGAAGTCCTCTCCTTAGGTGCACTTTGCTCCCGCCTGGCGGTCCTCTTCGGGAGCCGCAACATGACAACCTGGATCGAAGAAGATGAAGGCGGCAAGCAAAGTAGTGCCTGGGATATTCTCAACGCACTCATCGAGAGAGGGAGACTGGGCTACAAAGAAGAAGAAACGGTAAGGGTTCCGGCGACATCTGTCTTTAACAACGATCTCATAGTTCCGCCCAAGATGATCGAACAGGCATTTCATGTCCTAACTCTTCATATCATATGGAAGGGGAAGTGCCTCACAAATGACCCGGATCCAACACCCGAAGATGTTCGCTTCAAAGAGACACTTGTGGCTCAACGTGCCTCTTTGCTTGAAAAGCTGGTCGAGTACGCAGTTGGCACACAATCGAATACCACTGATAACGTGAAGAGGGCGGTAAGAGCTTTTCGTACTTTCCATTGTATCGATGTTGATTTTTTTGAAGGCGTTTAAAAACTTGCTCGATCTTCATGTCTTATTCTCCCCAGTGGAGAGCGCCGATGGACAATTACCAACTGCGTCCATATCGCTCTCTCTCGACGACGAGGTCCAGTATCGCTGTGCGGGCTACATCCAGGCAGAAATCGAGCGATACGTTGATACACTTGGTGTCACTGATGCGGACGATGACCAAGAGCAAAAGGAAAGCGGGGATGAAAGTGGCGACGAGGAACTCGCCGATGATGCTGACGGGAAGCAGGCGAAGGTAGGGAAACGCAAGAAGACCCACGCCGAAAGTATGCTTTTCAACGTCTACCCCCGTTTCACCATCGCTGACATACTACCGTACAGTCGCTATCACCTCGCGAGCTCACCTAGAACAGGAGTATCTATTTATCGATGTCATGTCCACATTCCTGCGAGCTATCCGTGCTGGAGCTATTCATCTACGTCACGGGTCTATTCTGCTCGCGCACTACGGCAGGTTGGGACCAGCCTTCGACGCGTGTTCAAAAGTTGTCGTCGAGGTCCTCCGCGAAGAAGGAATGATGAAGAACCACGGAGACGTAGTGGTATCTATCATCACCCAGGCACTACAAGAGGTTCGTTGTTTGGCGACCATTTTTTACTCACACTGACGTTGAATCTCCAAGTCATATGCATTGGTGCTTGACGGCGTCGTTCATGATGAGACTAATTCCTTGCAGTTGTCGAAACTTCTTGCAACGTGCTTTGTGATTCGCGGCACCCAGCTATCAATCATCCGTCGCCTAGACAGCCAGTATGTGGTTCAAGTCCACACAGAGCTGCTGTCTTGGATCACCAAACGCCTGACGATCTACGAGAGCAACAAGAACAAGAAATCGCTCAAGTCAGCGATACTGTTCTTCAAAGTCCTCGTGCCTCTGTTGGGCGTCATTCCGAGCAGAGATGCACTCAAGATGTAGGTCATTATCAGAACTATTCCGTTCCGGGGCTGACGAAGGAAAACAGCAAAGCGCATATGGATCAGGTTTTAGCGCAAACGAAAGTCGAGGTTTCGGCTACCTCCAAAGTTTGGGAGCCCCAACGGGCTTACGAAAAGCGGCTGACTACTGCCATGTCGAAGGAAAAACGTCTGCATAATTTTCCTTGCGGAGCAGAGTCGAATATCATACTGACCCGCATTTCCAGCTTCAACGACGGGTGGTCGTAAAACCAAGACAAAAGGCGTGAAGTCCGCTGCTGGTGTTACTAGCGATGAGGAGGGTACGGACGGTGAAGGGCTTACTGAAAACGAAGCCAAAGAACTACCGCGTCCAAAGCCACGACCACGACGTAACACTCGCGTAGCCACCGCTCAGGAGGACATCGAGCAGACTGCTGATGAGGGTGCTGACGAAGCAGAGCCCGAGCATACCACCTCCAAACCTCGACCGCGTCCCAGGGCGACCTATAAGAAAAAGTCGCCCGCTAAAACTGTCCCAGATGACAATGAAGATGAGCCTGCGGCCCAATCGCCTGCTCGATCAACTGCGGATGAAGGGCCAACGTTCAACGGGGTTGAAACGCCAAAGGCTTCTCGTAAGCGTGCACGACCAGACGATGATGAGGAAATGCAGGATGCGGAGGTGACAAATACCACCGGAGAGCCTTCGGATTTGCAGGCACCTCAAGCTACACCTCCCCCTCCAGTTGATATCCAGGTTCGCAAAAAACGTGTACGGCATTGAGGACGATGACTGATTCAGACGTACTGCTTATCTTATTTCTTCTTACCTTCTGTCGTGCTTTGCTTATGCTGTCGATGTATGATGATTACGAGGTGTAATGACATAGGTATTGGTATTCGAGGCTGGCTCATGCAATGTAGGGAGTGTATTAGATCGATGAGTGAAGGAAGCGATGGGGTTACAGAAAGCAAGTGATGAATATAACTTAGTCGTAATGTCGAGGGTGTCAGTGGTAGAGTTCAAATCCAGCCCGATCTGCCCGAAGTCAAGATGATGCTCACATCGGCCGTCAAGGCGTTGTATGGGTCTAATGGCAAGGCAGCGCTTCCTGGAAGAGACGCGCGTCGCCCTGTGTTTGGTGGCACTTCGTAATGCACGTACGACGGTGAGGCCACTGGTTGCGATACCTCGGATTCGCCTGGGATTCCTATCACAGACCGAGATCGCATGGAGCGATGGTCGTTTAGAGAAATGCCAAGCATGTCATATAGTTCCTCCTGAGCGCGAACCATGGCTCTGGTCTCCGAGTTCGGTGTTGCACCAACAGACGCTCCCTAGATAGCAAAATAATCAATACCAGACTATCTCGTTAACAGGGGAGTGACGCACCGTTACCACAGAGCTTCTCATCGTAGCGCTCCTTACTGGCAGATTAGTCATAATATCCACAGGTCGACGACGTGGTATGGGAGGCACAGGAGGCGGGTCATCCATATACGTCGTCCTCCCGCTGGAAGGTGTACTGGCACCGAAACCTCTGCTGCTGCTACCCGTGGAGGCACGTTGGTTTGAACGAGCGCTGGTTGGACGTAACCCAGCCTTGGTTGCCCGTGTGCTAGATTTGCGCACGGCTATCACGCGATCGTACCGATTTTCGACATCAGGGGATTCGATCTTCCCCGTCCTCAACTCCTCGTAATCATTCGCAACCTCCTGAGCCTCATTCCACGCCTCGTCACGCTCAGCCTCAAGGGTCTCCACTTGCTGGCGAAGGGCCTGTGCCTCTGCAAACTGTTTCAGAAAACTACCGTTAAGCTTCCGCAGGGCCATCGCAAGCGCACTGGTCGAGTGCCCTTGGCACAATTGAGCCAATTGCGAGAGCTGCTCGTCCACACTGTGCAGTTCCTCAGCGAGCTTGTCCAAGGAACCACATACATCCTTCAGGTCTTCGACTAGAAGAATAGCGTTAGCAGGGCCATCATCTTCCAGCCCGTCAACACAGTTCGCCAGAGAATCGAGCAGGTTAGTGCGTTTCCGCGCCAACGTCTTGTATTTCATTTTGGTCTCTGTTCGCAAACTCTCGAGACGTTCCACCTCCGCCGGTATCTCTTCATCCAACGTTTCTAACCGCAGCAGACGGATAGAAGACCCCTCGGAGGATTGTCTAATGGCGCGTGAGACGATAGCTTGCAGTTGTGTCGAGGTAAATGTCCATTTCGCAGCGTCCATCGTGTAACCACGCCATTTTGGGGGCGGCGTCGGGAACCTGGGGGATGGCAGCGGAACAGATTGCTGTCTCCTAATACTTGGTATCTGGCTGGCAATAGAGGAGATAGAACCCCCACGTTCCCTCACGGCAGAGATAGTTGAAAACGGGGAACCATGCTGTTGGCTTGGTCTACGTGGACCAGCAGGGAGCGGCGGTCTGGCCCTAGTGCGTCGAGGATTGCTCGAAGTCCGCGCCTGTCCCCTCTGGTCAGTACTGCTACCAGCCACAAATTCCCCGCCGTTCGGTGGGGGGGAATAGGGCTGATGCGGTGTGCCAAACCTGTAATTGGGGTCATAGCTCGCGCTGGTGCTGGGCGTGAAGGCCTCCCCAGCGGCCAGATCAGAATTAATGACGGCATAGTAGGGTGGGGGCGACATCGTTGCATCATATGATAGAGAGTAAAGAGAAGAGGAGGAAGGCTGTGTAGGGGGAAGTTGGGTATTCGGGAGAGGAGGATTGATCATGGCAGGACGCCTCGCAGTTGGAGAAGTCAAAGGGGTGGTGGCTACAGGTGGGATGATGGGTGTCAGTATCTGGACAGGATCCAGGCGATGCATGGGCGGTGGGTCTCGGCTGCTCGAGAAAGGCGTGACGGGTGCTCCCATCGACGAGATGGTCGAAGTTGATGGTCCTTCGTTGCTATGTCCTACAGAAAACTCCGGAGCTGGGGCAAGAGAAGCCGAAGGAGCAACAGTGTGAGCTTTTATAGGTGCGCGAGGTATACGAGGCGAAGCAGGGGGTATACGTGGCAGTACCTTCACGCTCGAATTTGGAGAGTCATACGACGCATTTGAGCGTTTGCTTTCCGCTCTGCTTGGTGCGCGGCTAGTTTCAGCCAAATTCGAGTTTGGTACAATATCGTCGTAGGCAACAACTGCCTCCTCCGACCCATACCTAGGCGACGAGGAGGGCGTAGTGGGTGGTTCGGTGGGGAGTGTGCGTGGATCGGGCAGGGGTGTTTGTGTTGGTGGTGTGGGCGTCAGTTGGGGCAAGCTTACAGTCCCAAGTACGGGTGCTGGTGGCTCTGGCGGAGAATTTAGCAGGGGGGAAGCGGGCTGGGGCTGGGGGTTGGGTTGAGGGGAGGGTTCTGGTTTCTCGGGAAGTGCTTTCTCCATCGCTAGCTCAGCCTGTGTTCCGTTGACACCATTGAAGACAGGGTACTTCACCCCCTGCTGAGGGTCAACTTCCCCCCGCACCATAAGTGCAGCACTACTACCTCCGGCTTTGTCACGAGCCTCAGCTTCAACCGAAGCATTGTCCGTAGGAGCAGCATCCTCAACCACCGGCGTCACGCTCGTCACGATAGAGGACGCATGCTGCTGGCCCTGCTGGCGCATAAGCCGTGTAAGACTTGCCTGCCTCGAGTGCCTCGCACCATGCACTGATGTTGCTGCACGCGTCAGCAGCACCTGCTGCGCCAAGCTCGGCTGGATATTTCCCGCCGACATGGGCGTTAGTGGAACCGCCGTTGACATGTAATCACCGATCATCCCAGGAGAAGCGGCCCCATTGGGAGAGAAGCTGGGGCTGAAGGCACTCGGGGTTTCCGGGAAGGTCTGTTGAATGATGTCGATGTCGCCAGAGGTAGGCGTGCTGCCATTGGACCCAGTGCGCGGGGTAACAGTGATGTTGTAAGCGGTGAAGTCTTGGGAGTCACGGACGACTTTGATGGGGCTTGGGGCGCTGCCGGAGCGTAAGCGGTTGAAGACAGAGCTCGCGGGCGGTGGAAGGAGAAGGTTATTAGTGGTGTCATGAGCAGCGCTCGAAGTTGGGGAGGATGTTGAGGCACTTGGTCTAGAATTAGCCAAGGAATTAGGCGAGGGCTGTGGTAGGTTTTAAGATCATTGGTCGTCGATGAAGATTCATATGAAGGAGGTATTACCTGTCTTCCAGGACGATCACCGATAGGGAACAATGGTTTTGATGTGCTATCATGGCGGCTTGAGCGAGAATCCGAGCCGCGGACATTCCAATCGACGCGTACTGACACTACAACATTAGTTCATGCGCAATTATAGAAAATATATACGCACCACCACCAATAGAGGCTGAGGAAGTGGTTCCCAAAAAGAATCTCCCAGGAGGAAGGTTGCGCTTCGAGCCACGACTGTCAGACCTGAATGGCATCGGGGGCGACAGCTGCGAGCTCGACTCCTCTGTTATGGGGGAGAACGGCGGGCGGAAGCTACGTTCGACCATGGGTTCAGGCGTATCTGCAAACGAGTAATAATCAAGTACATTGTCGAGGTCTTTTGCGGATGACGGGGCCTCCGACAACGAGGGAGAAATGATGATACCCTCTGAGATCATTTCTGACTCCGGCCTGATAGAGTAACGACGAGATTTTCCGAGGTCAGACGCTGCTGGCGGCGGACTGGGAATGCGTGGGAGGCTTTTTGAACGCTCTTGGGGGACTTGCGGCATAGGGTAGGCCAGTTGATGAGTGGACGGCTGAGGGGACGTGGCTTCGGAGTTGCGCGAGATCCGACGCGACGCCTGTGTATCCTCCCCCTCCTGCTGCCTCGGCAAGGACGCTGCTTCTGCTTCACGATCGGGCTGTGCGCTCCCTGGAGTGGACGTTTGGCGTCGCTCGCGGGCATCGGTTGTTTGGCGCGTCGTTTGGGGAGGTACATAGACTAGTTCGGCGTTACCAGGTACTGGTGGCACAGCTTGGGCAGGAGCCGAGCCTGGCGACAGCGAAAGGTCAAGGCTCGCCCTGTCGAGCCAGTAGGGAGAGTGGATGAGGGAGTATTCCCTGGGTAGTGTAGCTGAATCGGTGCGTGTTAGGATCGAACCACCACTGCGGTACCTGGAAGTCCGTGTTTCTCCCGAGAGTACGAAGCTGTTTCCAAGGAGAGCGCGTGCAAGTGTTGTCCCTGAGATTGCCGACGATTCTGGCGAGGATATTTGTGAAGTAGGGCGAGAAAGCTCTGACGATCTCACTAGCTGGACTTTTGGGCCATGGAAGCTTGCGTTGGGGATTTTGATCGGTGTCGGGGCAGGTTTCTTTGATGACGGCTGTTGAAATTCCTAGCTACGTGTTAATGCCATTCCTGTAACTGTCTATCTACGAACTCACAAACTGTCTATCTGCTCCAAGCTGACCAACGAAGGTGGAAGCCTAGAAAAAAAAAATACGTCATCAAATCATTCGAGCAGTGCGATGGCAATTGCAACGTACATCCATCGCCTCAAGATCAGCCAGGACTTCATCCGCGGAATTAAGTGTATGGATCTCTTCCTCCTCCTCGTCTTCATCTTCCACGCTGGTGCTCGCCTCCTTGATACCCTGTAGCGGAAGACTATGATTGCCTCTCCCTGCACCTAACACATCGCCGTAATAAGTTCCATTACTATTGCCCTGTGTTTCCCCGCCGCTCTGGAGCGTAGAAATATCTGAGTTGAGGAAATTTGTCGGGAACCAATCCGTCAAAGGTTCTGGATCTATCTCGACATCGAGGTGGACCCTCGGGGTACTCGTTGAATTGTAGTAATATGACTTCGGCTCGGGTACATTAGGACTGGGCGCCGGCACCCGTCCCTGGTTTATGTCAAGGATACGTGGTGAGGCGAATGAATGCGGCGACGACCCAGACGGGTGCGTATTGACAGGAAACGGCGAGCTGACTATAATAGGCGCCTTGGTTTTCCGTTTCGACCTATAGGATATAAGGGACGAAAGCATTGGAAGTTCCTCCCGGACTGAGCAGTTGGCGAGGCTCAGTGACAGGCCGGAGAACAGCGGTAAATAGAGGGAAAAGAGAATAAGGAGGCCAACAAACACAGAGATGTCTGTGACATGGATGGCAACGATTTCCTCGGCACATCATTCAGAATGGCTGTGTGTGAAACCCGATCAAGATGCACTCCAAAGTGGGTTGTTAGATTAGATTAGATCCATTCACCTTCCCATTGAACAGCCCCGTCCTCAGTCAATTGTTGCTCTGCGTCCATGCTGGTGCCTCTGTAGATAAAGTACTCATAAACAGCTTCTATCCAGAAAATCTACCCTGCACATGAACTGTGAAGACATCATCGATATTAGCCGAGGATGATCTACATCCAAGTCATGATGCATGATGATCCAACCAAGATCTATGTAACTGCGGCAGGAGTATGTTTCGTTCGGCAGTTCCAAAGCGGTGTCTGGGCAGATTTGAGCCCTCGTCTCGTCGACGAGAAGTATTTGTAGTGTTACTTCTACTATTCTAGTAGTAGTATTCACCCCGTTGTTGACCGTCGACATTTAGTTCTGTCAAGATCCTCCATCAGCAAATGACAACATGATCAACAAGCCCCATCATATGAGAAAGCGACGCGGCTTATGAACTCTTGTGAAGGACATTGGCGCATCACTGAAACGCCATCAACGCCATCAATTCGATAGCGCTTGGGAGGTGCCTTCCCTGATATGATCGTCGGGATGCAGGACTCGGAAACCAAGCGCCGGCCAAATCCGGAGACTTTTTCGATCACTCCCACAAAGTTGCTTGCCAAAGTCTTTCTTTATCTCCAATACCCCTCTTGTGCCACACACACACATAAATAAGCTCCGTACTCCCCACCACGCTTCGCCACACATTTCTCCGCCGCACCAACGCCCGGTTTGCGTCGACGAACACCTCCGCCGAGGCCGCACAGCAGAAGGCGAAGGATGGGCAGCGCCCAGAAGACTGCGGGGAAGGCTTGGGAGGGCGCCGTCAAGTTTTCGGGCCCGGTTCGACGGAGGGCTGGCAATTTGCCGGCGGCAGGTTGAACACGACCTACTTAATGATACTCTGCTTCCATTTCACGACCCCCAAGTAGGTGATCCATAGCGTCGGAAACATTGCACATGCCATCTGCGGTGAATGAGGGAACGACCACCTATCCCGATTCCCACTGGCTATTAGTGCTTTTTTGTATATCGCAGTTTCAATGTTCACAGCACACGATTGATCTTGGACTGAACAAACCCTTCTCGGCGCAGAGTTGGCGCAGAGTCGGAATCTATCCACGTTCCAGTTAGTGACAATATAACGGCGATTCGGAATATCGTGTTCAGAAAAGTCCCAAAGGCCTCAAATTCATACTCCAACGTTGCAACGTACTAGTGTGTCGAGCAGGCCCTTTTAAAGCATTGAAGCGCTGAAGGTTGGCTGAAGTTGGGCTGAAGGCCTGAAGGTAGCCGGGCTGAGAACGCCGTCCACGGTCCGATAGCTTCCGTCAGCTTCCGTCTCCATTGATCTCGATCATGATCAGTCTTCCGCAAAGCTTCCGGGGATTTCTCAGCAACCCCGCTTCCCTGTAAATTTGAGCGCTCACTGCAGAACAGTGGTCTTTACACCGCGCTGTATGCGACGCCTGTACCAATAGGTGCTGACCGCTGGCCTTTGGTGGCACTCCCGACCACCATTCAAAAATTCCCAGGTTCAGGACACCTTCAAATTTACACATCAAACACTTATAACTCAATTCCCCACTAACTTATCCCATGATCATGATCATGCTCTTGGATCTGGTAGTCTGGAGACTGGCAGTACAAGGACCCGGATCTCCCTGTATCTGTATACACAAAAGACCAACCGCAGCCCACACAGAAACATGATGTTCAAATCTGAACCGTATCACAAGTGAATCAAATCACACAAGATCGGTACAGTCCATGTGACTCCTTAACGTTTTAACCGTCGACAGCCCTATAAGTACTAGCGAACTGTTCCTCGACCTTTATATTCCCATGTACGGATGGCCTAGGCCAACCCAGGCACGGTACGACGAACAGAGCCCTTGAACCCTTGAAAGATTTAAGCTTTGAAGTTTCAAGTCAACATATTCATTTGCGCCCAACTCCCATGACCTAGTAACGGTTCTCGATAATCTGATGCAGGGCAGATGCACAATGTGAATTGGAATGTAGAATGTGAGCAAAGAAGACAGCGAGAGACACACTGAAATTGCTTACACAAAGGCTTGACACTATATCAATGGCGTGGAATTTGGATAAAAGCAGGGGCCACTGGTACTTGGAGCTGAGCCGCCAATAGGAGCCAACAGGAGACTAGGGCCAAAGCACGGGTCGGACGTAGATGGACTAATGCAAGGGTGAGATACCGTCATGTGGTGCATCCAAGAATAGCGCCGAAGTCGAAGCTAGGTGTCACTGTCAAAGTACGTGATAGCAAAGCGAGCGCTAGTGGGTATATATAAAGATGTAGGAAAGGATTACCGAAATCGTGAAGAATGTCAGTAAGGATAGGCACGAGGCTTCCAAGGTGATGATGGCGATGGCTGCGATTTTCGCAGACTCGCAGAGACCAAGTTAGCCTAAGGATGCTGAACGTTTGGCAGGAAAGAATATCGGGCTCCACGCCGTGACCCGTCCCAGTCGGTAAACAAGGATTTCAAGCTACTCGTAGCATTGAGCATTTCTGACAACTATGTCACAATTACAAGTTTTGCACAATAGAAGGAAGTCCGGACGCAACACAGTTCTCCTGTGGAAGACTAGCCGTAAGCACTTAATATAACTGGACTCACCATGTGGGTTCCAACCTACAAATGCGAAAGAACATATCTGCCAGGCTCGTCAAAGAAGCTCGACAAGATTCCATCTTCCAATGGTGACTCCAGTGCTAGCGTCCTTGAAAGCGGAGTGGGATCTCTGCTTCAAGAGGTCAAAGAAAGAGTTTAAAACTGGTCAGTACTGGTGGGCGTTCCTCTGGTTTCCTGCAAATCTCGGGGGGTGAGAAAATTTGGGGTGCACGTCTACGCCCGAACGCCCGAACCCCACATCATTTTGTTTTGTCATAGATTCAATATTGGGATCTGTCTCCGCACAATTAGATTCTGATTTGAATTGATCTTGACATGGTCATACTTGAAATCTAGCGACACAGAGGATCAAAGTCCACTGGCAAGATGTCTTCGAGGGGGTCGCGCCTTTTAGTGCTGTAGCGGCAATGGCGGTGAATGTGGGCCTCTTAGACAGACCGTGATAATGGTATCGCCAGACATCGCCGAGTATTACTAGGTTGGCTCTCCTGTGGCATGCATCCATGACAACGCACGTGAGACTTGACAAAAAGAACGTTGACGTCTACCATCGGACGTCGACCGTATCGCCGATAGTAGGTGAACGCGAGAGAAAAGAAAAACTGACGGGGTACTACTTTGCGTCAGGACCATACGACGCGGTTGAGTAACTTTGAAGTGCAGATTTGAATGGACAGGGCCACATCCAGCGCTTACTCAACTCCGATCAGAGAAGGATAGGGTCCTATCGCTTAGTATCACGAAGGAGATCTTCAAGAGATCTTGTTGTAATTTTTTCACAACCGTGAGACTGGCGTTTGGGATGGTACACGTTTTATGGGCTTCTCAAGTTCTTGTTCCTGCTCTCTCCAGCGACGCGCACTTCCCGCAGCCTGATTTTTCCTTCTCATTCCCAACTGGGTTTGGAGCAGAAGGTCTTCATTTCACCTTCGGTGTCTGTACGGCAACGAAGGGCTGCCTGGAAACTATTCGGAGTCTTATAATCTGCTGTCCGTTAACGTCATACCGCGTGTTGTCGTCTTAATTGACGGACACTTCACTGCCCCTTCCTCTCTTCCCTCGACGTCCCTCTACGCGCCATAATGTCTGGGTCCTCACCATCTCGTGTCCGTACCAAAACCTCTGAGTTGGCGGACTTCTTTCGCGGCCATCCAACGCGCCGTATACAACATGAACCCGTGGAGAGTCCTCAGCCCTCGCAAGCTCTCCTTGACATTCCAGAAGTCCAGGAACCACCAACACTGGCGAGGAAGATGACGACGAGAATTCCGTTCTTGGGTCGTACCAGGAAAAAGTCTACGCACTCGGCCAAGTCGGGGGGTTTACCATCGACGAGTCGGGGGTATGAATCAGAGGTCGCCGAGTCTTCAGCGACAAAGAAGGATCGGTGAGTTCGCAAATTTTATCTCCTATTGTGGGAATCGCGACTTGCTGTTGGGCAATCATGGGTGCTGGATAAGCACAAGACCCATATTTTCTGACGCCATTCAAGCCCCGAGGCGTTTCGATATCTTTTTTCGCTATCTTGACATCTCGACATAATAACTAACACGATATGACAGGCGACTTTCACACCCTGTGCCGTCTCCAGAACCAGCCTCCCGGCATCCACCACTTCCAACCGCAGTTCCCCAGATCAATGTATCCTCACCATCAATTGGCTCTAAATTCGTAGCTCAGTTCAGTAATGCCAAATCCCGCAAAGCCGCTCCCTCTCCTCGCTCATCATTGGCTGGTCCTAGCGAAGCGAGCGCGTCGGACACACTATCCCCTCCCATGGGTCCACGTGCAGCATCCTTTGACTCAACCTCGACAAACGCAAGCGCCAATGCGCCATCCACACCTCGTGCTGGCCCCGCCATCACGGTTTCCCTCTCACCGGACAACATGGAAGACTACAGGGATCTGTTTACACTCCCTCGTCACAAGAAACATGCTACTTCAAGACGTCAAACAAGCACTCCAGCATCGGAATACCGAGATAATTACCACAAAACCGGGTCTAACGTGACACTAAGACCGTCTCCCCCGACGAGTCCTCGGACGGACCATGCCACATCTATACATGAATCAAGCACGTCCAAGAGTGAGGTCAAGGAACGGGAATCCCGGCGTTCATCGGACGGCTCTAGATCTTCCAAAATCGCAAAGAAACGCGCTATAGGCGTAAGACGGCCTGAGGATTCTACACCTGATGACTCGACAGAGGAATCTGTGCGACAAGCCGACTCCACTCCTGTTATCGATGTCACGCCGCCGCCGCCGCCGCCAAGCAAAGTGTCATCCGCGATTCCCCGATCCCGCTTCAGGCCAGTATCAGCCCAAGCCAAAGATCGGAGCAGTCCTCCTTCCATTCCATTACCAGCTCCACCCAGCATCAGTCCGCCCGCGCCTCCTAGCTCCTCTACTCAGTTTTCTTTGCCTAGACATGTGACTTTACCTTTGAGCACCACCACCGTGACGCGGCCTCGAGCCAACACGATCCCTTCTCCTCAGATCGCCACCACCATCACTCCAAGACCTTTATCGCCTAAGCGAGACGTCAAACTTTCCTTGGAGAACCCCATCATTATCAAGCAGAGCTCGGACAAGGAAAATTCCGATCTTGATACGCTGACGGCCAAGCAACTCAAGCAAAGTCTAATCACGCGTAATCAGCAGTACGATGAACTCGTGGCGCACTTCCTCGAAGTTACCAAGAACTACGCTGTGGAAAAGAGCGCACTCGATAAGAAGATAGCGGCGTTGGAAGCAGATGTGGCGAGGAAAGACAAAGAGATCCAGGGCTTCACCTGGATGCTAAAGAATCGCGGAGGGGCACCTCCTCCTGATAACGGTGTGTCGTATACCCAAATACCCGGCTCATGGTCACGCAGAAGCCCGTCGGCGGCTTCGAGTAAGCTGTCTTCCCGCAAATACCAGTACACGGACGACTCTGGTGCGGAATCCCATGCGACGTCAGGCGCCGAATCAATACGTGGCTCAGGGGTCTCGGAGTCATCATCGTTGGATCGTACGAAGAAGGGCCTGCGGCCGCTAACCCTCGGCGAGTCTAGCTATAGCATATTTCGGTCGTCGATGTTGAAGAAGTCGGCTTCGGCGTCGGGACGCGGGCCGGCCGTTGACAGCAGCGTTTCGGACCAATCACAGCGGACATCGGTCTACTCAGCCTCCTCTTCTACCAGTGCTACCTCATCCGCCTCCTCACTCCTTCCACCCAGTCCTAGCATACCCGTGTCGTCTCTCTCTGCGATCCCTGAGGCACCGAGTATGACTTCTAAAACGACCCGGATATCGATTTCGCCGCCACGGAACTCCTTATCTGCGTCCGAATGGGAAACGGACGATCAGCGGGCACCACGGTCGTCCAAACGGATCTCTGCGTCATCCTTCTCGTCTTCATCCTCAGCGGCGACGAGTGCGTATTCAGCGAACCTCAAACGGGGGCGTCCGCCGTCGATAGCGCAAGTGCTGCATAAGTCGGATGCGATGGAGGAGGTCCTCGAGAAGCTCCGCCCGTTTTCGGATTCTCCGACTTCATACTCCTGACCCTGTCCAGGACGTCCACGAGACCAGGCGTCTATTCATTGTCTCACATTCGCTCTTCGATGCTCTCCGAGTTGTCTTTCCTCACATCTATTCATTGTCGATCTTTGCATCTTCTTTCCTTCGTTTCTGGGTCTGGTTCGTTCGCGTATTACTCTATATTATCCTGCACTATTGCCGTATCGGATCTGACCATTGCCGTGGAAGATCGCATCTCTACGTCGTACAATGCCGTCCCGCGCATTAATTCATCGCATCCCCCCGCCCGCACAGTGAATCCTGCTGTACGGGCCTGGAGATCCCATCATTACTTTATACATTCGCTCGTTTCCTGCTCTCCCTCATACATATTATCACTCTGGACTTAGCATATCGCTCTAGTTCTTGGTTTATTCTAGAGACGCTCGCTGCATGCATACATACATTCCTTGTACAGTATACTACTACACGCTCATTCTCATCACATCCATCACCCATCCCACTAGGATAGTGCTGCCTCCATTTTCGAGTATCCTGTCCACTGGGACGTGTGCGAGGGTGTACTAATACTAAGCTAGTTCCTTTTTCCATCTCAGAAGTGTGCACTCATGTATGGATTGGATTGATGGGTTTGCAAGACTCGAAGACGATGTACATAATGTATGATTGTTACAGCCACATTCAGAACGTTAGGCCCTTTTCCGATTCGAAAAAAACACACAGTGGGCGGAGTTGACGGAGTGCGAAATTCAACTTCCCAAGAAGGATCCATCGCGTACCTTCCACCAATAACCGCTACATGTATAAGCAAAGTATGAGAGCTTGAAGCTCAGATAGAACGCTCACTAAAATACGGTACAATATGGAGAAAGACTTGTGAGAGGTCGTGCAAGGTGGGTCGCTTACTTTTGGCCATGAATAAAAAAGTCGCGTCGGTTCCCTCGTGGGGCCCAGGCAAAAGGCCGTCGAAGGGAGAGCCGGTTGAAATGACTTTCATCCGCAAATATTAGCTGATCCGGACGATAATGCCCGCCAATTGGCATTTTATAAGCTGCGCGGTCATTTTCGTCGCGTTCGACAGCTGGTCGCATCACCTAATCCCCGGTGTGAATGACGTGAATAGGACAGAAAGATCAACTGACCTTCTTCATCGTGAATCCCCGCCGGTATAATGTGCGAGAAATCGTTGTAGTGGAAGCCTCCACGCCGCAAGCTTCGTGCAGATGATCTTGTAACTCTGTGAGCATCATATCGGGTTGTCGTTCAATACAGCCTTCAAGAAACGAAAGCAAGTCTGGGTTAAGAAGTATTACTGCAGAGAAGTAAAGGAGCCATGCACGTCTGCATCGAGACTATTGAGTACCCGCGGTCGGCCACGGCAAACAGGAATGCATTCTACTTCAGCAGTCTCGCGTGCTGATACCAGTTAACCGTCGTATCTCCTCATCTGTAAGACCTTTGTTAAGAGACATATGGAGCGCTATCTGTACTCCTTAGGTATATGATCGTTGGTGATGGATCGGTTAGAGCGATTATCTTGAGATTAATATTATCTGCCTAGTTCGGATGTCAAATGTTCACACTCCGCCCTATGTCTATTTTTTTTGATGGGGCCTAACGTTCTGAATGTGGCTGTAATGCGGTAATGTACAGATATGTATCTGCTAGTATGAGAAATGTGCGTGGTACAAATACAAGATCTACCAAAACGATTCTATTCTCTATTTTTATTGGCTCCCCAGATACCCTGAGGATTGATCCAGCTATAAATAACACCAGGGTGATCTCCAGGACCGTATGCGATAGGGGAGTAGATGGCGCGGACACCATCGGGGTTTAAGCGATCGGAAGGAATATCTACGCCCACAGGCAAGTCGTTAAGAGCTGCAGCAATGGATCGTTAAAGGAATGTTGTGTTGTCTTGATTTTGAATTACACTAACCTCTACCTCGCTCCTCGATGTTGTCGAATTCGTTGTATCTGTGAGGAGTATATCAGACGCTAGATGATAGACTGGGCCGTATGGTTGCTTACCCTTCGGGTCCTTGGAAATACCGGTCTCGACGAAGTTCACGATCGCCAAATCGGAGATATTGCATTGGTCGTATCAACTGCTCGGGAATGAGGGTGTTAGAGAGTTACTTGCCAGTGCCCCATAGAGTTTTACGTACCCCCAAGAGGAGCGACTCGACGGTTTCACTAAAGCGAAACTCCTTCCAGGCGAAATAAGACCTTCCGCCGTGTTGTACGGGTCTATACCTGACGTACGCCCATAGATCGGCTTCTGTTTCGAAAAGAGGCTGAAGAAAATCGTGAGGAACAGGATAGGCATAGCTGGCAGAGTCCACACCTTCGGACAATCGATGTCTTGCTCCAACTCGAATATGATCAATCCTAATGCCCAATAATCGATATAAAGGGAGTATTTCTTTTTCTCACGAACATTCTTGCTTCTATTGGAGAGCAATTCTGGCGCCAGGTACGGCCAGGTACCAACAATCTCGTCGCTATATTCTCCATAGGGATGAACGGCCTTGCCGTCAGCAGTGACGAAAGAACACCCAAAGTCACTGATGCGAACATTGAGGCGGAAATCCACGAGGATATTCTCGGGCTTAAGGTCACGATGAATGACACCGGCTGCGTGCACTGCAGCCAGTCCTGTAGCCTAGGGAACCGAGATAGAAATCAGATACTTTACAGGTGGGAAGAAATAAACAATGCCGCGTACGATTTGCGCCACCCATTGCTTCCTGTGAATCTTGCGTAGATCGAGGTCCCAAGTCGTCATGACATCCATTAAGTCGCAGTCCATCAATTCCTGAACGGAACTTTGTAGTTAGTAGACAGGCCATGGAGAGAAGTAAAGTCGAGGCTTACCATGACAAAGTACAAATGATAGGCCTCCTCCAGCGACGCCTCCAAACGCATCACATAATGCACCCAGTCATCACCAGCGGCCGCACTCAAAGCCTTGTATGCCAGCAGCTCCCGAGCAATCATCACCCTCTCCTCCTTCCTTCGCATGATTTTCACGCACATCGGACGTCCTCGTCGAAGTGCCCGCCCACCGTTCATATCACGGACGGCGACGACCGTCGAAAACGGTTCTTCGCGGATAATGCGTGTCTGCAAGAACGGCCCCGGGACGCTCTCCTCGATAGACTTATGCTCCGGGGTCGTCGCGATGCCTGTGGAAGGCACATCAGCCGCAGGTAGGGTGATGAAATTCCCCTTCCTCTTGGGAGTTGAATCCACTACCCTTGACTCTTGTTGGGCGACGGTATTGGTGATGCCTGTCAAGGCCTCCCGCCGCTGTGGTGCCTTGGGCTTGATGCGAAGGTTTCCTGCGCTTCTTGGAGTAGCTCCCTGGGGACGAGGTGTAAGCCTGAGAGTAACACTCGGGGTGAGGCGGATTGCTTGACGCATGGGGTTATAGTAGACGGGTCGGAGGAGATGAGCGATGAGGGAAGACTTTCAGAAAAGGACTGCCACTGAAGGAACGAAGGCGCAGGAAGACCTAGTAAGTTGTCCCCGCAATGAAGGCATAACTATATAGTAGTTCGGCTGTTATTATGGCCAGCCATCAAGGAGGACAATGCGAAATCTGGTTGGCCATGATTCCACGTGTGTATGGACCAACCAAATGAGGTCTGTGGACCATTTTTCTTGTACGGGCCATTGTTCGCCCTCTTGATCTCCAGATACCTTTGGTTGTCCACTGACCATATCAGGAAAGTATGGCAGTTCTGTGGTGGGAGTCAATTCATTATCGCATACTACTGGAGCACGGAAGCATACTTGTATATCACTTTTAGGCGTTGAATGTGTTTTACGAGGAAAGTCATTGTGGCATTGCTAACGCGTTGATAGGGCTCAACCGCTACATGACCAGGTAATGGAGGACAGGGAGTAGATAGAATACCAGAACTAAAGGCTGCGTATCCTGTCTGTCGTCGGCTGAGCCAAGCGGAACATTGCTACTATTTTTGAACAGGATTCATAGATAGAGAGAAGGTCGGTCCACAGAGGTCTGAGCTAAGAGTGCCAACTGACCAGAGCAGCAGGGAGCAAAAAATGAACATGTTAGAAATCGCATTACCGACCAGTGGAGGGGTTAGGACACGCTAAAGGTGAAGCACTGCATAGCGGTTGGACAGCATCTCCGTTTGAGCTCTCTATCCTCTACACGAGTACATCTTTTTATTCGTGTCTGAATCAGTCACGCAGCCATCAGGACTAAATCGTGGAAGAAAAGAAAACCTGTGAGGACCTAAAATCAAAAGTACGCAGTGTCAAAACATTACTTACCGGGATCAATGGACATGAAAGGACACAGGCGTCGGCGAGATACAGGTGAAGAAAAACTGGTGACGATTATGGTGAAGTTCAAAAGCCTCGGAGCATTCCGAGACATTGTGCCTCGGCAAGTCGGCACCCCAAATGACGACAATTTCGACGTTTCCACCTCTCGTAAGTTATTGCACTGACAGTGATACAGATGATAAATGTTGCCGTTGCTTCTTAGAAATACGGAGCCGTTGACTTTACGATTGCTCAAAATCCGTTACGAAGTACCATCTTCCAACTGAAGCACCTGCGTGGGGGTTGGATCGCCAGGTACAGAACAAGACGAAACTACTTGGGTCCTTGGAGTTGATATGGATATGGGCACATCAATAGGTCGGTGACATGAGTAAATCATGTAGAGTTGGTCGCCACTATCAACGACGAACCATACCAGTCTGATGTTAAAACCAACCCTCCTCTGCATCCAACTCCCGTGCCGCTCCGCTCCTTTGCCTTTCAAGCTCCTCCCGATGTAGGGCATTGTCGCCAGGCGGGAGCGCCACAGGTTGAGATCGCCGAGCGTGGAAACGCGCGTACACAAATGCACAAATGAATGCGAGAGGATGGAGCGCTGTGAATGTAATCACGGTTGCCTGAATACGTAAGGTGATGATTACTTTTATTCGACGGAGTATCAGAAGCGATGACGTACCTTAACGGGCATGGGCTTCGGCGATTCAAGCCAGATGCTGACGCAAAGCCAGGTGGCGGCGATACAAAAGACAAGGTCGCGCAGGGCAGCAATGACGAGGAATGCAAGAGAGTTGGTGGTCATTACCACCGCGAAACCCAGCCATGCATGCCATGCAGAATAATGGCGGGGGTTACTACCGGGCTCGGCGGGTGTGAATGAGAGTCCGAGGGTCACGCTATCATTTCATTAGTCTCAGTTTTGAGATTTTATGAGACATACATACAACAGGCAATATGGGAAGAGGATCATCATCGGAAGGGCAAGGAAGAACCGAAGAGGCGCATGAATGAGAGCTGTGTCAAGAGGCCGTTGCGATGTTGGAGGATGATATATCAGGAGAGCGATGTTCGAGTACAAAAGGAGAAGGAGCAGAATGCCTTGGAGGATGCTAGCGATTAGGAACCATTGAAACACTAGAACGATCGCCCAAAAAGCCATAACCCAATTGGCGGCAACAAGTGAAAGGCCGACGGCCTTGATCAAGGTGTTCTTTGTCTCGGGCTTTCTGGCGAACACAAGGAGAGTACAATAGCCCACCTGGCCAAGGAAGATGACAAGAACATAGATGGCAATGGTGGGTGGGTGCGGGGAGATCGCAGTCGGATTGAGGCGGGTGACTTGGAGGATGGTGGGATCAGCGAGGAGCGTGCAGACAATGACGGTGGCAATGTTGATGAGCAATGAGAGCGGAGTGAGCACTTGCAGGCGTACGAGAGAGAGATAGTCGCGCACGGCGGGATGCGAGAGGTCTACTGGAAGATTGTCCATGGTGGTCAAATGTCAAGCAAGGTCGCGACGTCATAAAAAGTGACCCTTATGATGTCATCTAATCTAAAAAAAACGCGGACACTGCCCGCAGACGCTAAGCCGCATGATAACCAAAATATATACTCTGCCATGAAAAGGCTATGATCGTTCCTCGCCCCGGATACTATCATAAAACCATGGTCTGCATCAAACATTGTCCGGGTTGACGAGCGCTTCAATGGAAGCGCTTGGAGACAACACTAATCAGGTAAAGGCTGATACGTGAGTTACAGGAAGGATATACCATCATTTTCGATGTGCGGCTTTGGTTTCTCGTCAAGCGGCGGGCAAAAGGCCTGCAAGCTCTATAATCCGGTCAAGGATCTTTGCATTTGGAACCGAGCTGAAAAGGGCAAATCCAACAGCCATTTCATAAATCTGCGTCAGAGGTGATGTTGAAAATTTGCAGTTTTCCGGGACAAGCTTGAATACATGACGTACGAAAACAGCCCAACAACCAAACATCACTCAGGGAACGCCTTTCGAAAACCATGTGGTTCTTGCGCCACTTCCTTGTGAAGAACGATCTCTGGGGGACGGAAGGGCAGAGGTGTGCAAGATTCTGGGATAGGATCCGACACGCGCGCAGCTGTAAAGCGATCATGAGTATTGTATGCGTACAAGCCTCATTTCCTAGGGAGTGGCCTACTGTTGTCAAAATCAGTGATTACTGCGTGAATGTTCTCCTTTGCGTGTTCTTTAATGAGCGAAGCCACCACCTTCGAAATATCTGCCGACTCGACAAGGTACTTCGGCAAAGAGTCGCTTTGATCTTCGAATCTCCGAGGAACAACTGGCATTGGTTCAGCATCATATGGGCGCCTCATCCAATCTTGGACGCTCAGTGTATTCAGTTCAGGGACCATGAACGCGATGTTATCTGTGTGTAGATCTTGCAAAGCTTGAGTTATCCTAGATGAGGAGAATATCAGACGCAGCGTACCGCCATGGGTCACCCCTCAATGATTTAAGTACGCTAATCCAAGCAATGCTTGGTAGGAAGCACGTTTCAAGTCCAGCGAGTCGAGGTCTCTAAGGTCCGCTCCGCGAGACTAAGATATCCGTAATCAGAACGTCGTGGGTTCCGTTAGGCCCATGTACTTGGAAGTAGTCTAAGAGCTGAAGGACGTGCTTTTGCCCTGGATGTGGAGCACCTCTTGTTGAGGACAGTGTAGTAGCCTCGTGACCCCCTATTGCGGCTGAGACGGTGATTTTCATGGCAACCCCGCGACTGATGTCGTTCACTTCAACCATCAGCGAAAACTTTAGCTAGCCACTCACTCATTATTAGCCATGTCCTGTGCAAGCCATACAGTCGAAAAACCACCACGCCCATGCTTCTGAAGAACTCTGTATCGCGGTTGCGAACTGCCTGGACATGCGGAGAAGGTGTCCCCGAGATGAACCGGATGATATCCTCCCTGTTTGTAGGACCTCACGTCTTCGACTGACTCGCGGTTGAAATAAAAGGTCTCCAGAGGCGATGTATACATTAAGATGTTTGGCAGTGAGAAATTGACCTTCGAGATCAGGAAGAGCGTTCCGAAGCTCAAGGCTGAGACTTTGTCTTAGGGGTTTTTGTCCCTATTTGTATCGAAGTCACCCCAACACAACAAGGAAAAGAAAGCAGGAAAAATACCCGTGTTAAATATGACGACCACTGCACGCCCGTGAACTTTGCCATGGGCCGACTTAGTTGAATCAAGGGTTTGAATGACTATCACTTCTGATAGACTGTCGCATGTGTTCCGGGCCATACTAGAATCGCAGGGTATCCGGCCACACCAGCATCGGGTGATGATGGTGGGGAGGGAGGAGAGACAGGACCGAGGAAGCGAGCCAGGCGGCGGAGCGGTCGGTACTTTTCGCGAGACACTTCTGGGAGAAGGGTTGTGTATAGTGTTACAGTGAGCGCGACGATGGCTGACATGCTGCGGTGTATGAAAGCTGTAGGAGACATCTATTTGGGGGCAAGTGAGTCAGTCACCGCGCCTTGTGTACACCAAGTATCGGATTATACGCCGAATATAGTTGTTCATCATACATTGACCGCAGGTGGTGGGTGAGGAATCCCAGGCCGGGGCAGGGAGTGTTGTAATTTGTAAACTGAGATCAGACTCTCACAGAGATTAGCAAAGATCGTCAGCGACTCGGAACAGCCGCGCTCAACAGGTCGTGAGTTGGTTGTGAACAAGACCATTCCGTCCCGCCAACAAGCGCCAACAGGAAGCAATTGCAATAGGAGCCGACTCTAGATCCATGGCGCATTGGACGCGAATTCATGGAGCACCACCTCCCAATTCTTAACCGGGAGGCTTGCTCAATCAGCCTACCGTCTGGTGCTATGCTTACATTTCGAATACATTTCTTGAGGTTTTTGTTTTTGGCAACTTGAAGGCTCCGCGATGCGCATTTGAACCTATTGGAACACTTAGACTGGCAGCGCTCTGAGGTCCGATAGTTACGCCGGTTCCTTTACCCGTCCGAGTGACAAACTCATGGTGTTATCGTCGAATATAATTACTTAGATGGTACGTAACTAGTGGGACCGCGTCAGTATATAATATATCCTCCTCCTCCTCCTCATGGACAACCCTAATGGGTCTACTATGAGCCTGCATGAAATTGCCACAACCTACGTATCGACAGTGATGCATTTTGCCTATCGGCTAGCTCAAATAGCATTGGAAGGAAGGAATTTTATATCGTACAATAATAGATTTCAGCCGAGACCGCAAGCTCTATAGATAAAAATGAATGAACCCGGTTTAACCCGCCAGGTTTGGTGATAGATTCAGAAACAACTGCAACATCCAAGCAGTAACCGTCAGCCATGCAGACGGGCACCCGAAAGGACGAGAAGGGCTCACCATTTCTACGTCGGAATTCCAGCAATAACTCAGGTATAAAGGGCCTCCGCTCCCTCGGAATAGAGGGCCGGGGTGTGAGGGTATAGGTCGTGATGGTCATGAACGGTGGTCAGAAAATAGATAGAGTGGCGGTTAGATAAGTTAGAATGACGAAAATGGTTAGAAGACATGAATGAGTGACATGGGCGTTAGGTCGTAGCCTGGGATGAAATAAGCAGCGGTGGTGATAGAAGTATGGAACGAGAGACTCGAGGAACAGATTGAGTTCAGGGTAGGAACTCGAAGGGCAATGTATCCACTATGCGCTACCCGTGGTATGCCCCGGTATTCCAGTACTGTGTGTCATGCTGTTCCGCAATGGGCTGAGGCTGGATGTACTGGGGTGTCGGTGTCCAGGTGTGGTGTGCGGACCCATTCAAGGACATGTGATGCTGAGACTCGACAGGTGTAGCACGGCTATTAACCATCTGGTAGTGTTGTAGTTGATGTTGTGGCTGCGGCTGTGCTAGGTTCATGGGAGGCTTGACGTCGTACACCAACTGTTGACTTTTTTCATAGATCGGGGTCGAGGGGATAGTTGCACCCATGGCGTCACCGCTGTTGGCTTGGCTTTGCCCAGGCATCGAAATCTCCGTCGACATCCCACCGCGACCATGCTGTTGGTGCTGCGTCGTATGACCACCATCGTACGGCGTTTCGTAGTTCGGAAGAAGATTGAAATAAGACTGAGGACTTGCGACGGTAGGTTGCGGTCCAAATGTCGGAGGACTGGGACCATGAGAGCTCGAGCCGAACGTTGGGGTTAGCGGGTGGCCATTCGATGATCCATATGGCGAGCTCGCCGTTGAGATAGCACCACTAGAGTTGGGGTATGGGCTTGATTCGCCGCCATACACACCATCGGCGCTTATAGCGTTCTGGTCGAAAGATCCGCGGTGTTGCTCATATCCACGAGGAGCGTCATAGGAACCAGCGCGAGACGGCTGCTGCCTGTGGTTGTAGTTGGTAGTGGGAGATATGGTGAAGGGCTGAACCTGCCGCTGTTCCGGTTGGTGCTGCTGCTGCTGCTGGCCATTTTCGTGTATGCTGAACCGCCGACGTTGGCTCGCGTGCATATCCGGATGCCGCTCCTCAGGCCGCCCAAACTGCATCGAATACTCAGCGGCTTGCATGCGTGGCGCCTGCGTGATCGATGACGACCTTGATCGATAACCAGTATCCACCATGAGCTGGCTTGCGCCGTTTTGAGCAGGAGGGATTTGATGAGGAGCATTCGATGGCTGGAAGCCATCTCCGGTCGGCGTAGATGTCAGGTCGCCCAACCTTGGTTCGGGAATCCCATCAGGCTTTGTGGGACTCATGTTCGACTTCTTCGCCATCCACGGTGCCCCTTCTTTCCCTCTGTCTCGGACGCCCACAGTAGGATACAAAGTGTAGCTTTTCTTCCCGTTTTTCTTGTCACCACTCTTCGAACGAGGAACGGAGACAGATCTCTGCGGTGTCGGGGGCCGGACTGGTCGATGCTGCTGATGCTGTTGCGATGAAGCAGACAGGATAGGCTCGTTACACCCGTCATCCATCCTCCCGTACGGGCTCTCAGGCTCAACAGCCATCCCCATCCCTTCCACCCTCGGACCCATCTCCCCACCCTGCTCTCCCTCAAGTACATGATGCTTCCTCTTCAGCGTATTATCATCCCTCTTTCCCACCTCACCCGCCTCCACCTTCCTCCTCAACGACGCAACAATCCTCCCCAACTCTCCCTCACATTCGCCCATCGACCCCAGCATCTCCAACGCAACTATCACCTCCTCCATCACCACCCGCCCCGGCTTCCCAGTCGCGATCCCCGAATGTGCGCATATCACGAGGGCGTCGACCACAGCCTTCTCCAGCGGGTAATACTCCCCCATCAGCGCCGCCCCACTCCCGGCCTGCGTTAGGCGATGCAACTCCCTTGCCGCGCGCACAACTCCTTGCGCGGCATCGACCGTTGCGCGGCTCGCCGGGCTCCACGGGTGCGCCGCTGAGCACGCACTGGACAATGTAGAGATCTCGGGAGGCGGGCGCATGAGCGGCAGGTACGCGGAGATGATCAAACGGTTCGCCATGATCGCGAGCTCCGCGGCTACGGCAGCGTCCCTCAATTTCGAGGAATCGTGCTTTAAGTCTGAAGTCGAGGAGGGAGCCTCGAACTTCAGAGAGGCGGGAAGGTCGGCAGCCCAGGCGCGGATCTCCGCCTCGAGCTTAGCGGCTTGATCAAGGGTGTAGCCACTGCCACAGGTGCAGCATTCACAGCCAGGGTGAAAAAGTCGGTGCTTCACGATCTGGGCGAGGCGGGTGAGGCTATGGAGTTATGGCATTGTCAGTGAGGTGGTATGAGAGGTGGAGGCGAAATACATACCGGCATCGCACGCCGAAGAAACCATGGTCCGCATCGTTGGCCGTCTGTGCTGGAGTGGAGGCCTTGCCTTTACCCTTTCCTTTGGGAGGAGGCACTGACCGTGAAGTCGTCCGTCCTTTTGCCATACCGTTCGACCTTGTAGGCTTGCCGATGCTCTCTGCAGTTTCCAAGGTTTCACCCGGAAAGTCGTTGTCATCGCCACCCTCTATGCCGTCTACCGCAAGGGATGGATACTTGTTGGATGGCGCGTCTGAGAAGCCAGATACTGGGACTTGGGCAATAGCGGGAATTTTCGTCGTGTATGAGGAGGACGTGACAAGCGGGGCGTGGTTAAGGGCGTCAGACGTAAATCTGTAGGTCGAAAGGTTCAGGAGTAGAGCAGTAAGAAGAAGATAAAAGACTCACACATCGTAGAACATAATCTCCCACCAAACCATCCTCCGTCTCTCCTCAGCCTTCGAGTTCCTCCTCATTCCAATTCCTACATCCTCTTCCGGGTCCTGCGCGAGCCTTAGTCTACGCGCCAAGTTGACCAGTTTTCCAATCTGGAGCAGGAAGAGACAGAGGATTAGCGTGATGTGCCATGGGTGCTCCCGAGAAAATGGAGTCGATAGATATAAAAAGAAAAAAAACACACCAGTGGAAAGGTTGTCTCCAACATGCTACTTGGGTCTTTCCAGGACGACAGGAACCCTGCGATTAGCAGATATTTCACCTGCAGGAGAGACGCTAGCAAGAAGTCCATATCTTCCCTCTCATTATCCGTTGGTTTTGGCCTTCCCACACCACCACCTTCCCTCGATTCCTCTGCCTCCTTCACCTCCAAAGATGTTTTGTATTCCTCCCACACGCCCATCGCCTGCCCCGCCAGCGCGTACAAGAACCCGTGGTCCACCCCTCTCCCTGCGGGCGGCGCATCCGGACTCGGCTCGAGTGCCCCTATGGCGAGCAGGTAGCACAGGCATGCAAACAGCGGGAGACTGCCATCGGCTTTATTCGACGGGGGCGCCGGCGAGGGAGAGTGTGCTTCCTGGCGCCTGCCAAAGAAGACGGCGGACGCCAAGGCCTTTTGTCGCTCCTTTGCAGACGCAGCATCGGGGTCAGCGAAATCAGTGACTCTGGCCCAATTTACCAGGAGGGCGAAGTAGGGGCGTGCCGACCGGATACTGGCGAGGAGCTTCGTGCGGGTGGGTGGAGGAGGGAGGAGGGCGAGAAGGGCAGGCGTCACAACTGGTCGGGTGCATGATGGAGTCTCAGAAGGGAAGGTGAAAGGCCTCTGATGGATCGAACGGGACTCGTAGTCTCCTTGCGGGAGGAATGAGGAATTGTGGTCCGTGGGGTAGGGATTGTGTGTTGGATAAGTGTACTGACTCGACTGCCCGTCTTGCTGTTGCGGGGCCGCTATAGGGGCCGGATAGTATATGTGCAATGGCGGGAGATTGTGCTGAGCCACTGGAAGAGCGCGCGTACTAGTCAAAGGTTCCTCGTCTATCATGATCGTGTTGTCGTGATAAGGCGTGGCCCCGAGCTGAAGCGTCTCCACAGGAGATGGCTCCAACTTCACAAAGGCGCCGTCTGAAGGCACCTCAGACTTTGATGACGCTTGGTTCCCGGGTGCGAATAAATCCAGCTGACAATGGGCCAGCCAAATGTTTACAAGGTCGTGCAGCTGAATAGATATTGAAGAGGCGGGCCAGGAGGAGGTGGCGTGACTGGCTCGGGGTTTCACGGAATGGGATGTGGGCAACGCTACTTGGGCGAGTGGATAAGAGGACTGAAATGGCGGGGGCGTCTTTCCTGCTGTGACCATGGCGAGAATAGCCTCAACCTGGATGAGGCGGTTATTGAGTGAGTGCAGATCGACTTTCTCAGCTGCTGCTGGAGAATAAATACAACGCGCGACCGTGTCGCGCTTTGTGCAACTGCCGCAGGGTGTCCGTCTGTCGCATTTTAGCTTGAGGCGCTTGCACTGGGAAGAAAAGTAAGCAAATAGCGGGAAAATAGGGCAAAATGAGTACCTCTGCGCAGACTACGGTGATCCTGGAGCGAATTTGGCTGGAAACGATGAGCATAAGGACGAAAGAACGATGTGAGGCGACTTACGGGGCAGTGGAAGGGGCAGCTGGCTGCTGGGACTGTTCGTCCATGGTGGCGGTTGCGGATACGGAGCCCTGGGCAGGGATTTGGTTTTCATGGTGGAGGGGCTGGCCCTGCATTTCCGTTAAGTCAGCTTCCAAATTGTGACCCGCTTGCTCCTGGCCCGATTCGGATTCCAGCAATTTCATGATTTACGTATGTGGGTGCAGGACTCTCGCCTTCCTGCTGGCTGGCAGCTGGTCTAGTCGTTGCCCTTTCGTTCGACACAGTTGTATTACTTATCCTACCAAGCTCTATGTAGATCCATTCATTCATTCATCTGGCATTTGCCGTAGCTCGCGATCAAATCAGCCGCATCCAGCGGCGCAGTTTCCATGCAGTGTCATGCCCGACCCTGTCCTTGCCATCCAAAATAGTGAAGATATCTGTTTTTGGTCAAGGTCTCGGCATGGTTCAAACTTGATCCTCATCATGATCAAGGTCCAAGATTGCGGCTTTTCGGTCCGCTCTTGCAGAATGGGGTTCTTGGGACAATGGACGTTGGCCTTTTGTTGCAAGGCCTTAGGTCCCAGGCTTTGCTACGTGTTAGACCATGGCTAGGCGCGGCTTGAGAGACTGTAGTATAGCGGTTTTATATCTTTAGGGCTCGACTAACTTATGTCTTTGTTGCGTCTTCGTATCAGCGTAAACTGTGTACCAAACAAAATTGGTGAGACTTCCATACTCCATAAGGTACAACTGGCAAGACTGACGTTCATTCACTGGGCCAGACAGAACGAGTCGTAGGCCAATCGCAAGCCCGAGTCCCAGCAATGAAAGCTCCACGATCAGCAGACAGCACCAACAGTGAGATGTCGAGACATGGGTTCATGTATAGCATAACGCTCAGTCACCTCGTTGATGCTCTTGTGAAGCCGCACCCTGGGACCGTGGTTTAATTTCTCTGAAGCCGATGTACGACATGACTTTCTATCGGGTCCGGCGGCAAGTTGTCTTTAATCGTAATAGATAGATAGATGAAGTCTCACCCTTGTAACCCATCATATCAACAATGTTCCATCGTCACTTCATACAGCTTCATACGCACAATGTGCCGCATCATAACAAAAAGAAGCATGCAGGAAAATCTGCGTTCCCTTCGATCGAGAGACGATACGAGAGACGATAGAAGACCGCGGACCTCTAAACACGTCTTCTCCTGCAACGACTCCAAGATCAGCACCCTGCTGCACGAAAACCGCTTGATAACGGCGCTCATCTGCTCCCAAGAGAGTCCAGCGCCTCGGGTCCAAACTTGTACACAGCACAAAAAGCACCGCAGTCACCGGTCTAATCTACATAACGCATGGTAAACGCTAGTGAACGCATATGTAGAATAAGAATGCCATCACCCAGCTAGGCAACACTTTTTAGCACTTCTCCCGCCGGCACCTTTGCCGCTGCCGCCACATGCCGCACCACTTTCTGGTATCTCCTGGTAATAGTATCTCGCAGTCCTACTAGGGACGACGCTACGCGGGGTCGCTACCGGCATCTGTGGACACTGGACAACACCTGCAATCAAATGTCGAAAATCAATTCCTTCTAAACCGCCAAAAATGATGTGGTGATGGGGGCGTGGAGGGTGTTATTCCTGTTCTGTCACCCAAACGTAACGAGGTCTTGGGTGACTTAACGTCGTGATCGACTCCTCCTGGTAAGACTAGAACGAGGTGGAATAGTGGGGTGCCCATGCCTATCAATGATGTCGTGATCGCCGTCCAAACACCTCAAAGATCTCTGCAGGGCACACTGTGAGTAGATTTGAGCAAGTGACATTGTGACGCGCGCGGAAAAGGAAGTTACACACCAGCGGGCCATTGAATCTGATGAACTTTTCAGGTACGTATACAGCGATACTAATCTGATATGTTGGCGCAGAACGCATCTCCCTCCAGCTTTTCGAAGCGTGGGCGGGTTGATGAAGCGGAGATCGACATGTGTACGCAGTTGTAATTTTACTAGATCGGAGGCCTGTGAGCTGCGTCCCCTGTTGAGAGACTAGAACTTCAGTGCCCGGCGCGTCAAATTAGTACGTAGACTGTAGACATGATCACAAGGAAAGAGACAATGGATGAATTAAAACGCTGAAATGTGGGCTAGGCGTGGGCACACTAACCCTTGAAGTCGCCCACTCCGTTTCATGAGCCACAACAGGAGGCGCCGGTCCTGAAAGAGGCAAGCTGGGCCTGTGCGAGTGGAGACGCTTTGTTGTATGCTCAATCCCTGTCAACGACTAAAAATACCGTCGAGAATGAAATATGGACCCCAGGAATGACATGCGAGTCGATAGTCCTGAGCGTTGTCGAGGTTTCCACCAGAGGACCGCAGGATGATGGACTTTTGTTGCCTTTTCATGTCAGCTTCCGAAGCACAGATAGTTGCAGGTTGAACTTGGGTTGAACGCCAAGTTGTTCACGAATTACCGTGACGGCTGTTAGTGACGTGACGTAATTAATGTATCACCAAGTTAATAATAACGGCGCCAATAACTTGAACAAGGCGCCAACACGACCGAAACCAGTGACCACTACGACTCACTATGACCATGCTCGTCTTGCTATAGCCCTTTTAGAGATCTTTGCTTCTATAGTTGTCTCAAGGAATTTTTTCCCATCTGATTCTTAGTGGCTCCCGCGCCATGTGATGCAATGACTACCCACACTCATGACTACCATTCACTGGTACAACGAACGGATTCGAGATCCTCTTATCAGTGTAGACACGTCGTCGTACAATCGCTTGGGCCTTGCGACTGAAAGGCTTGGGCGTACTTCTGTCTGGAATTGTCGAAATCGACGCAGTCGAAGCAGACGTTTATACTCTGATAGCAACTCCTGATAGTCCTGAAGTCTTGTCTCGGAGTCTCCTAGAGATCTGTAGGCAAGACCTGCTGCTTGCTACGACTGCGCTTTCTCAGCAACACTCTGCCTGCCTTGATTGTTATGGGACGACTTCCATTTTGTCACTTCTATGTCATACTGTGAAGTCAGAATGATTAAATAACTCAAGGTGACTATTCTCGATTGGCGTGTTGGACAAAACAAATCCCTGGAGATCCTATCGATGTACTACTGTACACAATTGTCCTCGAAACTGGTGTCGGAACTGAATATATGCCGTGATTTTTTGCTGCCGGCTTTTCCTCTGGTTCCTGCCCAGCCCACTCCCAGCCACTTCCAGCCCTGGTACATGTTACCCGATGGATTATCAACATCCTCGATTACTCCTTAGGTGCCCTGGTATCATGATTCATGACAACCCGGATCAGCATCGAAAGTTCAAAATCTGCCCAGTTCACCGTCTATATGAACTCCTCTGCTCTCGTTCGTGTGAGGGCAATCCTTCGGAACCAATTCATATCCAAATCAAGTCGGAGCCGCTGATGGACTGAATCCAGACTCGAATTCTTACATCTTTGAATCAATGAATATTGCGGCTCAGACACTTTCAGGCGCGCAAACCATCTAGTGCCACGGCGAGGCTGCACTCTCGATCGATACAAGTAACCGGATCCCGCACTGTTTCAACCGGACATGCCCCGCATCCAGGTGAGCATGACTAATACTTATGAACGGGTACGAACGGATCGCGAATGTGCTTACGGGAGAAGAGTCCACAAGGCCTCTGAATGGAGAAACTCCCAGTTCTGTGAAGTCAATGCTCACGCTTGGTCTTCCCTGCTCGGTGTGATGATAGCTGATTCAATCGTCGCACCCAGGTCGCACCCAAGTCGCACCAGAGGAGGAGCACAAACGGGTATGAACCGAAGGCGTCTTGACTCTTGAGTCTGATGCTTTCCATCGATAGCGATTAGTCGGTTCTATCATTTCAGTAATCACTAGGACGAGGATTCCGAGGACGCCGTCGTGAGGTAGGTTTGTGCTACATTTTGGCTGGGTGACCTATTGTCGAATCCGTTGTGCTTTCGGGGTAGAATTAATATTGCTACATGTTGTGAGTTCCGATGTCATATCGTTCTGGACAAGTTCTGGATTCTACTAAGATGTATTGAAGGGGCTCCAACAGTTACTTGGAATGAAATTCAGGGAACCGGGAGCACCCGTCCGAGATACCTGTCTTCCGTACGATCGTGTCTTCTATGTCTCCACCCACGAGTCTCGGCTGATTTTCTATTCGCTAAATTGGACGTCAAAGATGCCCCAATTTTCATGGGTTCTGCTCATGTGTGGGGTCTCGAGCAGTCACCTCAAATGAAACTCGGGGGACCCGGAGCTCTACCCGGACACAAGCATCCGTTCAGATCCCGTCTCCTGGGCACGGGTGCCGTCGGTCAGCCCTCTTATCCAGATTCGGAACGCTATGACTATACTCAAATAGTATTTTTTTTGGTTGCTGGATCGACGACATGTTTTAATTTACTGAAGCTATATTTTCTGCCATACTTCTTCACGACAGATCATATGAACTGCTGAACTGCTACACACACCACCTACGAACATATGACAAGGATCAATGCAGATTGTAGGCGAGTACTTGGCTGGGAAAACTGTTCGACCTTGCCACGCAATCTTTTTTTACTGCACAACACGTTTGCTATTCTTGACTCTGCACAAAGCCTTTCGGTTGCTTCAACTCCAGTGACCCTAACGGCATGGAAAATATTAGGGTATGTCTTTCATGATCCACTCTGGGAGGAGCGTTAGCTAATCCTTTCCCTGCAATACCAGCAACGGGCCGCGCTCTGATATGATTACCTCTTCGAACGATGTAACTTCTAGCCCCATGGACTAGCCCCCGGGCCCCGTCAGGTATCTGTAGTAGTGATTCAAAAATATACGGCCAATACTGGGCACGAGCCACGCCTGAGATTAGCCGCTCTCTTCCCTGCACTACTTCCCAGAAATACGGCTCATGATCACTCGGGGTTTATTCACACCACGGTCTAGAAGCAGACCTTTTCTCAGTCTCAAAGTCTGCATTCCAGTTGACGGCATGTTATTCATTTTCCTCGAATCCCGATAAAAACGGGGAGGACATCACCTTCCCAGCGGACGCAAGCCTGAAAGTGGTCACGATGGTATTTTCGTAAAGGCAAGAATCACCTTTTCACATCTACTATCGTGTCGCACTTGCAGAATACATCCATGAGTTGCAGCACTTGCAGGAATCACCTCATTTCCGCCCAGCATTGTACGGTCCAGAACCATATTATTTGATAGTATGAATTTACTGTGTCCTAGCTATCTAGGTTTTCGGGTTGGGCTAAATCGCGAAACAAGGGACATACGCCAGCGGCTCCATTCATACGAACAGAAATGAAGGACGTCCTTCCGTAAATTTGTCAGGCCCAACTGGGCGTGACGCATCGTGCTAAATCGTGCTGTTTTATGTATGGTTTGCAGTCGCGCACACTAAGAGTCAATCAACACATATGTTCCAGGTGATCATCAATCCGGTTTGCTGGGACAATTTTTGTTTTGGTGTGAAGCTCTAGATTTGGGCAAGTTCGGGCAGTCGTCCCTGACCCCGAGGGAAACATCATACGGTGGTAGTGGTAGTATGAGTCAAATTACTCTCCTAGTTCAAGTTTGCGTGCTTATTCACATACTTACAGTTGAAAAGTGAGCACAAAGGTGAACCGTTGCACGGCCAATTCTACGTTGAAAACTATGTAGGGTTTACATATTAGTGTACCATCCATTCCATGAGTTGAAGCTAATATGATAGGATATCGAAATAAATAACACGTCTACGCTAACCCCTCTCTTGCCTGTTCGACATAAGTTCGCATGAGACCCACGACCTTGAACAGATTCTGGCTGAACTTCGCTGAAGTAGGAACAACGTCTAAGGTGAAACCAGACTCGGATCCATCATTTACGACCATCTGTGTCTTGACGTACTCCTCCAGGGTTCTGAGCTTTTGTTTGGCGTCCTCGACCGCTGCAGGATGTCCATCACCAGCGAGGAGGTCAGCTTTGTTCGCGACGACCATGCGAGCTTTCGTGCTCATGCTGGGTTGGTATTTTTCTAGCTCATCGCGCAGGACCTCCAATTCCTTCCAAGGCGCAGGACCTGAGAGGTCCACGACGTAGACGAGCGCAAGCGAACGCTCCATAGATCGAAGGAAGGAGTGCCCTAGACCCACGTTTTCGGATGCGCGCGATATAAGGCCAGGATTATCGGCAATGGTGAAACGGAAGTTTTCGATGATGTCAAAGAGGTGGCCTGGCCGCGTCGCACTGCCGTCCGTAGAGGCCTCGCCCTTCGGAATCTGGTTTCGCGTCAGGGCATCAGCAAGTTCTCCGCTTTCCATCCTTGCCTTTTGCTGCTGCTCCTCAACGAGAGTCTCGTCATGGATCAAGTGGCCTGTAAGGCCCCCTTCGAAGGTCCCGTCTTCTCCAACGCGCACAACACCCACGACAGGGTTCAAAGTCGTGAACGCGTAGCCAGCAACCTCGCTTTTTGCCCTCCCCCCAGTGAGCGCACGCAGCAGCGTGCTTTTCCCGGCGTTGGGCATCCCGACGAGTCCAATATCGGCAAGAAGCTTAAGCTCCAGCGATAGGGTGATACGTTCACCTGCATGCCCACGCGATGCGAATTTTGGTGAGCGATTGACGGCTGATGTGAAATGAGGGTTTCCTAGGCCACCTAATCCTCCCGAAGCAATGAGGTAACCAGTCGGCTCGTGCTGTTTAATTCCTAGCGGCGCATCCACGGCGCGCTCGACGTTCTCTTCCTTGTCAAGATCAAGGGATATGGGTTGCAACGCCCGTTTCCGCCTCGCCAACCTTCTTTCCCTTTCTTGCTTATACAAAGCAGCCTCCGCCTCTTTGAACGCGTCCCTCTGCACGTTCGTCTCTCCGAATCTGGGATAATGCACCCATCTGTTCTCGCGCATTCTGTCCCGCTTCTCTGACATCGAGAGTTCCTCGAGCGATTCTTCTTCTGCTTCCCATTCGTCTTTCGCACGTCTTGGGTCATCTCGTAGCAACTCTCGAACGACAGTACCCAGAGGAACCTTGATAACCAAGGGCGAACCGTTCTTGCCATTTTGCCACGTGCCTTGGCCATGTCCGCCAGCTTCGCCGCGAATGCGTATGGGGACAGAGGATAGAGTCGTTAGATGAGGGGTTGGGAGGATATAAACATCTCCTCCGCGTCCACCGTTACCACCTGAAGGAGGGCCGAAAGGCTTGTATTTTTCTCGATGAAATGCTGCGCATCCATTCCCACCGTTACCTGCCCATACGTTCAGACGCGTAAAAAGAAAAATGAGACAAAGCAAGCGACATACCTCCTCGAACATTCACTATAACATGATCCAGAAAGGTTTGTCCCTGTTCCCGAAGTTAGCGCCAGGCCGTCGTCGATGTATGTAGAAAACTAACTCCTTGCTTTCGCTTCCATTCCGTTTTCCGTCGGCGTCTTAAAGCCTCAAAATCCGTTAGGCTAGAAGTAGCGACTGTCTGTCCACGAAGTTCTCTAGCAGCAGTTGTTGTTGGGAAGTTAGGAATACGAATAGTAGACTCAAGAAGGTTCGAAAGGCCAGATGGCGACCTTGGCATGAGGTTCGGAAAAGAGACCCGAGCATCTCAAAATTTCACACGGCCAAGTTCAACACCAGCTGAAAATTGTCGGGCTTCAGCATAAAGTAGTCAAGTATGCTCACAATTACACAAAAATAAAAGTGACACAACAGGGAGCTAATATACATATATCTGGTAGTTTATTGTTGTCCTCATATATGACCAGAGAATCAACTTTTGCTGTACGAGAACCCTTTGGCCTAATTTGGGTAACGAGCTATGGCAGAGCCGAGAGCTGACTGCAAGCCGCATTTGTAAGCCAGCTTTTTGTGGCTCCGCTCCAAAGCTGAGCTGTCACTCGGGTAAAGCCGTGAAAGCCGACCAGAGCTGAGCTAAGCTGAGCGGCGGCATACAGTTCTGAATTCAAAGGACCAGGCACTGCACTCACGTGGCGATTTTTGAAAATTTGATTTTCACCAAAATATGCAAAGTAAGTCACGCGAACAACAACTTCCATGGCCACCAACTTAAAGAGAAAAGAACTTCATGAGTAAGTGCCCTAGATCAACCCTCAAAATCGAGGTTGACTGCTCATTTAGGACTGCGGAAGGTAGTACTGCCAAAGGCGAGTTTGAAGACGCAGGGTACGGCTATGTGCGGTCTTTCGGGTCTCAAATGCGAGTTTGACTGGTTCACTTACTTAGAACGCAGTCAACCGGCAAGACCGGGTCCGGGAAGCCGGAGGATGAAGGGTATGGCTATAGTGCTCTTTTCGGTCTCAGATGCAAGGTTGACTGCTCACTTAGGTCGGCGTTCATCGATGAGGCTGCAGGTGAAACTTTTTTCCATCTCAAATGCGAGTTGACTGTTCACTCAGGACACATTCATAGCTAAAACACCCAAGAAACAAAAGACGGACGAAGGGTACGACTACGATATGTTTTCAAATGAACTTAAACTCATCCTCTTGAGCAGTCCCACGTGGATTTTCGAACACGTCGCTGGCACCATCGACCTGTCTGAAGGTTCCACCCCCAATTTCTGCAACATCCTCAGGGCCGTCTACGACCACTTGACGCAATCTGTAACAACACGAGCAATATATCTCGAGGTGGCAGCACAAATGCATGACAATCTACCTCCAGACGTACAAAAGGCTCATAAAAAGCCTCTCGACGGCGACTTTCTTGACTACTTAAAGCTTCCAATGCATTTCAAAACCTTTCGTCCCAAGAAATATAACGATTCAGTATGGGCGTTTGTGATAAAGAACGACGGAAAACCGCAAACAATACATTTTTCAAGCGATCTCATTGCCATGGCTGAGGAATTCGTATGTATCCTTTTTTCGCGACAGGCTGACTGTTTAACCTTGTTGATGCAGTACGAGAGCCGGGACCAACCCACAGCCGCCGCACACCTTCGCCGCCTCAATTTATTGCTTGTAATATTCCTTCTCCACGAGTATGCGCATACCTTCACAAAAACATGGTATAACGAACACACCACCTCCCCCGAGGTTGGACGACAAAGCAACGGTGTTGGGGAGTCCGGTGAAGTTGTAGAGAAAAAAATCATAGGCGGAAGGCTGATCGTTGAATGGAAAGACGTCACTAAGACTGGAGACCTGGAAGCTATTGATCGTCTCTTGATTGTGCGTGAGGCGGAGGACGAGGATAAGGATGAAGCTAAAGATAAGGGCAAGAACAAAGCTGAGGAGGCCGAGGCCAAAGAGGATGAGGGCGCTGGGGATGAGGCTGGTGAGGCTGGTGATGCGGCTGGTGAGGCTGGCGATGAGGCTGGCGATGAGGCAGGGGGGGAGGCAGGGGAGGCAGGGGATAAGGGTAGGGATGAGGCAGAGGCTGGTGATGAGGCTGGTGATGAGGCTGGGGAGGCAGGGGATAAGGGTGGGGACGAGGCGGAGGCTAAAGCTAAGAAGTATAATTACTTCGAATTAGGTGAGAAGATTGAATTGTTTCATCACATCGAGATTCGAGATTCGGTACTAATCATAATCATCCAGGGGACTTGGCAGTGACTGAAATCCTTAGCTCGCTCCAGAGCTCCTATCTGGTACTGCCGGCCATCAGCCAGGAGACCAAGTGCGACCCTTTTGAGGCTGGCGGGCGGGCTCGAGTCGTCACTGACAACGGTTGGGCGTTCTTTTACGACGGGCCGCTCAAACCACAGGAAAAGGCTTCCTTGACAAATCCAATCGGCCTTGGCCTTGGTCTTCCGCTTCCCACAACAAGGGGCTACCGACTCATCCAGGATCGTGGACCATTTTTGTAGAGAGTTTTTATGCTTAGCTTGTCGACGACTTCGCTGTAAATTCTAGAAACGCAATAATTATTCTTGGCCTTGACAACAATATCAATCTCTAATCGAAGTATCATCATGCGAGGAGGTACTACAACTTTAGTACTATTAAGTTATTGGCTATTCACGAATAACGCTCGTAAGGCCGGCAAGCGGCAAAGCCCGCTACCGGATTTTAATCGATACAGAGTCTGCGGCTTGCCAACAAATCTCATTCAGTACTACTCAACATACAATTTACTAGGTGACGACAGTCCACGTTCAATAAATCGACGCAGAGACGAGATGCTAATATAGATTAATTAAAGCTGGCGAGAGTTAAGGAGGGACTACGTACGTTCTGATACGAGGGTATGCAACTGTTCGAAATCCTGAACGGAGAGTCAGTGTTGTTACCAGTTACTTGAGACCAAAAAGAAATACCTGGTTAAGAGTGGTCTCTCTTATGAACACGCCGAGTTTAATACTCCTGCGGCAGTAGTCCAAACACCCCCATACGTCAGTCGTTCTTAAAGATAACAGAAGGAAAGAATGTTAATAAAGGGCGCAGGCCAAGGTGAGAGCAGCGTACATGTGATAAAAGGCTTCATGAAGTAAACCGAAGCAACACACTTCACAAATTGTGACGCGAAAGAGATCAGATTTAAGGCACGAGTCTGGCGGGAAAAAAGCATATCAGAGCCGAGATCTCAGAGGTCACGACGCACTTACCTGCACCCGTCGGCCTGATGGAATACAGATCCGCCTGGATACAAAAGTTGGTCTTCATGATGCTGAGATTGCCACTCCCGGTGCATGTATGCGTCGTGCTCGTCGTCAATGGGAAGACAGTGAGGTTGATGTTGAAAGCCTTCTCGAGCTCGATGACACCACCTCCAGCTGTGCTTGCTGGCACTATGAGTGGTTCTGTACGGGGAATAGCTCTGTGGAAAAGAGCGTGCCGATGAGCGTCGTTTCCCCAAATGGTGACTCGCCTCGTGTTCGAATGAGCTGGGCCGAGCTTG
Organism: Lyophyllum semitale; assembly: GCA_018851285.1. Taxonomy (NCBI): domain Eukaryota; kingdom Fungi; phylum Basidiomycota; class Agaricomycetes; order Agaricales; family Lyophyllaceae; genus Lyophyllum; species Lyophyllum semitale. The sequence continues at coordinate 6,054 of JABCKH010007664.1, read as the reverse complement.
GGTGGACGTGGCTTTAGCATCGGGCAATGGTGGTGGTCACTCGGGTCCTGCGTTTGGGCAGATCTGGGCATGGAAAGGAGGTGCTTGTGGTGTTGAAAGCGAAGTGGTATTTGAAAGAGGGGAGGTAGTGTATGGAAGTTGTGGTTGTGATGAGTTTTGAGCTACGAAGAGAGGATGCCCACTAGGCGGAAAGGTTGGTCATAAGCTCGTAAGGGAGCATGATTGAGAACGGCCGGTGCTCGTGCAGGTGGAGGTGGTGGATGTGTCAACGAGTGGGGATGTACGCATGGCTGTGGAGGCGAGCGTGAAGTAGTGGGACGGGAAGGAATCCGGATTGGTGGAGACATGCATTCGGGACTTTGTCGCGGCGCGTTTGGCAGTGAAGAAATTGTACCCAAGTCTGGGAGATGGCTGCTTGGTTGGTATACATTACAATTGATGTACGACGTCGTGCGTATAGCAGGACAAAGTGCAGCGGCGATAAGCAAATGAAAAGTGCTGTAAAAGAATGGGTTAGTGCTGCTCGTTCTCGAGAAACAATCACGTACAATGCAATATACAAGTGTTGGTGATGCTTGAAAAGGAGTGTCTTCTGATTGATCTAGCTTGCTGCACCAGACGAGGTTCGGACTCGGTGGCTCCAGGCATCTACCCAGTCGGCGCGCTCGCCGTCACAACCTCGAAGTCGCTGATGTGGAATACGTCGGTTGGATTCTCAGGTGGCAGAACCCTTCCGGCGCTTTTGAATGCGAGAAGCTATGGTGGTCTCCCTCTTCCGTTTGGTCGAGACTGGAAGAGGATTTGTCCGAGCTGGTGTTGTTACAGGTAACGGTTGTCTCTGGATTCGGCTCGGACCACTAGCGATGCTGGATGCATCGCTTGTCAAGGATGGGATGTCGGTGATGAGGCGTCGGTTGATGGTTTGTAGACGATGCAACCGTTGGGCTGAAGAGTCGAAGGTAGGAGCTGGTGCGACGGATGTCACAGTCGTCTCATCTCCATCCTCCTCCATCAGCTCGTTCCCTATCTCCTGGCGTGCCGCCGTTCGAGTGAGCACTTTTTGCGCTTCCGCACTCTCTTCAGCATTTCCGTAAGGCACAACCGTATGCAACCGTAATATGTCGAGACGGCGCATCTCCCGTCGCGAATCTTCGGACCGCCGGGATTGGATCCTACTCTTCTTGAACGGCCTTAGGATTAACAAGCCTTCCAGTGTGGTCACTCGCGAGACCATCACGTACGGTGATTCTGTTCCACTGCAGCTATCTAAGTCGACAATAGCCGATTTTAGAGTTTGTCCTTGAGCTTTATGCGCTGTCATTGAGAATGCGGGCATGAGTGGGAGCTGGGTGCGTTTGATCTTGCACTTTTTTTTGGAGACGGGATGAGCGAACGACATTTCCGTGGTATCCTCTAGAACAGCCACGTCGTGCTCTTCGAGGTGGGGCAAGATTGCTCCTGTTGTTGTAGGGGCCTGGACGACACACGAGATTGCATGCCGCTCGCCCTGATGATCTGTACCGTATCTTTTTCAATGTTCCTGCGCAGCCGTTGACGACACCCCCTTCTACATCAAAGTTTTGGCAGATCATGACTGGCATGCCAATGACTAACGGAAGACGACCGAGTCGTTGATTGGTCTTCCCAGAATGGATACCCCTCAGGTGAGACTTTAAGTCAGGATCCTCAATTTTGTTTTTCCCTCTGACATCCGTAGAGTAGTACCAATGCATTTCCCTGCCTGTTGCGCGTGCATAGGCTTCAGTTGCCTTGACATTCAAGGCATCTTTCACCGCATTTCCGGATACAATAATTGGTAAGTTTTGCCATCGTTGATTTGTCCAATCCGGTAACGCGTTCTGAATTACACGCGTCTTCAATAGATTGTAGTCGTCATCAGTACATCGCCCTTCTCGTAGCCTTTGGAGTAGCTCCACAAATCTGTTGTTTTCGGGACCGGTCTGCCGCATGACCTGGTTCAGAATGACCACTGTCTTGACTGAGAGCCATAAGAGTTTCCCGAATACATTATCTTGTCCTTTCTTTGTGCTGACCTTGTGGGTGTTGACATGTGAGAATAGCCGGGTTTCACCAACTGGTGGTAGCTGCGCAAAATCACCGGCGAAAATGATATTCATTCCTCCAAATGGTCCGCTTTTTTCCTTTGCTGTCGACAGAGCTTCACTAATAAGTAGTAACAGTTTACAACCGATCATTGACACCTCATCGATGAAGAGATACTGTAGCATTTCAATCAATTCGACTGTCACGGGTCACAGGACCCCCTGTTTTGTCGAAATTTGCCGTGTGTCACAGGTCTCCCACAAGTTTGTCGAATCCACCTGGCGGTCTGACCCCGAAAATTCGTCTTTTTGGCGTCGAAAATGTCGAAAATTCGGCCGCGTCACAAGTGCCGCGGCGGTCCGTCGAATTCAAAAATTCGAACAGGCCTGTCACAGGTCACAGTGCCTGTCAAATTGATTGAAATGCTACAGTAATCTACACCTTGCCACATTGCGACAAGGTCTTGGACCCTTGGTGGGTTTTACTCCCAAATTTCTTGTACTGTTTATGCTGATTCAATGATAATGCAGTGTGAAGGGTCATTCTGGATATGTTTGTAGCAGCTACACCCGTGTAAGAGGCCAATCTGAAGTGCCGGGCTTGATTACGCTGATTGAAGAACTCTTTCAAGGCATTGATGACTGTCGATTTTCCGGTGCCACCAGGACCACCTAAGTACATCCTCAACTGCTTTGGCTTTTGTTCCAGACTGTGCATAGCAACAATTTTGAACGCCCGTGCTTGTTCACTGTTCAATGAAAACTCTTTGTAATGAGCAGCCTACGAATGAGCCAACTCATTTGTAGAGTGGTTACGATGGTCTTGTTTGGCAATGCCTTTGGCATTGCCTTTATTATCGCTTACTATAATTATGTAAGACAAGCCCTTGTAACCTACGTTGTACAGCAATCCATATATTGGTCAAGCCACATAGGGACACTACACTGTATAGTGTCCCACCTCCCACAGGACGACTACAGTGTATCGTAGGTGACGAGGTCAAAGGGTCCGCTACTACACCAAAGGACGGGGCTACACTGTAATGTAGGGGATGGACTGGGCGAAAGTACTACACTGTATTGTATGCAACACAACTAAAGGAGTTCTGTCAGGGGAACTCCCGTTTCCGCCTGTATATACATTTTCTTTCATTTTGTTACATACTTACTTTCGACTACCAACTTGGTCGACCGACCGACCGACCGACCGACCGACCGACCGACCGACCGACCGACCGGTCGACCGGTTTACCGACTACCGATTGCTGATTGCCAACCGACTACCGACTGACCGGTCACCGACTTGATAGTAGTTATGATACTTCACGACACGATCACGTGTACTTGCCACGTAGATGTACACTTGCCCTAAAGTATCGCGTCTGGATATATACCGCCCTCTGACATCTGGGGATCCTTTAGACTATTTCTCTTTGGATCCCCCTTGTCAGGTAATTCATATTTATTAAGTACTATATTACCACATAACTTAATAAATACTTTGGATCCCCCTTGTCAGTCCGTTGACCCCAGACTCAGAGGTTGCCCTTACAGCAGAAATAGTCTAACAAGAGGCCTGGGAGCCCCTCGTCGTCACCATTACGAAATTTGGCGCTGACACATCCACACCGAACTCGGCCCCGGTAACTCCGACCAACTCCCCTGCCTCATTTCACACTCCTCTCGAAACCAAGTTACAGCAGCTCCCTCCGATGCCCGAGACGAACCCGAGTCCCGAGGACCGGCTCAAGGACATCGAGAATGAGCTCCGAACCTCGGCAACGAGGATGGATAATATGTCTAGCACGCTGGACGAAATCCGCATTTATCTTCGGTCGCTTGGAACCGGCCATGCGCCCCAGCCCGACACCGCTCCTCCCCCCAATACCACCACTGAGGACGACGAAGAATTCGTCCTACCCCCGGATGCCCGTAAGGCGACTCCCTACTCGGGATCGGGCACTCGGGTGAGCGACCGGGTTCGACCTAACCGGCCGACTGCCTTTGACGGTGAACGCGCAAATGGTCACGCGTTCCTCAATTCATGCCGTCTGTACATGACCATATGTTCGGCGGAATTCAAAAAAGACGAGACCCGAATCAACTGGATGCTGTCGTACATGAGCCTTGGGTGCGCCGCTAAATTCTTGGCCCGGGTCCTGCGACATGAAACGAACACTGGCACACCGCTGTTCACCAACCTCGCCACATTCGTCCAAACCTTCGTCGACAACTTTTGCCCGGTCGACGAAGAAATGACAGCCGCCCTCATCTTGAACAGTGAGACTTACTACCAAGGCAAACGATTGGTAGACGAGTATGTCGACGAGTTCACCGACTTGCTCGAAGAAGCCGGGATGACCGACGGCCTCCAGGTCATCATCATGTTCAAGAAAGGACTTAACCCGACTATTTGGACTAGGATAGCTGAGATGGTGGATGGCCGACCGAACGACAAGGTCTTGGAAGAATGGGTCGTGGCAGCCCGGAGAGTGGAAAAGAATTTGCTGGCCGACCAAAGGTTTGCCAGCACCTTCGGTCGGTTGTCCAAACCGACCTCTCACCCGACTCAGACCGCCCGAGCCCCAACAACACCAGCCGCGCCCCCCCCTGTACGAGGGATTTGGAGGTTCCCAACCGCAAGTCTGAGTCCGACCCCGACTGCACCCCCAAGACCGGCTGCTCCTGCCTTGCACCCGGGCATACCAATGGACATTGACGCAGCCCGTCAGAAGGCCAAGGACTTGGTGATCTGCCGACGGTGCAGCAAGGCCGGTCACTGGTCCAGAGAGTGCCCCCAGCAGTTCGACGTCCGGCACATGACGGTGGACGAACGAGACAAGTGGGCGATGGAGATGCTGGCGCGCCTGGACACCGCCCCGGAAACTCCTGCTGAGGAGACGGAAGAATCGGAGTCGGCACCGGCAGCTGAGTCGGTGGCCGAGGGTTTTTAAACGCGCAATCGGTGAACAGTACGCCCCGATTGCTGAGTAGTAATAGATTCACATGCCTACCAATAGAAGAAGTGGAAAAACTCTCCACCCCCTTGACACGTGAACCTACTACTACCCCAGACGTACAAAAACCTGAGACTGCTGCAACGCCGACTGACTTGGTGACCGGCACCAATCCACCAACCCCGGTACATCGAATCCGACTTGCACATTGGGAGAAGAGGCTACCCCAACAGTACGTGGTGGCAGCCGCCCCAAGTGCCCTCTCTCTTGACCTACCGGTCGAGATCGAGACCACGGACACCCAAGAAGTCAAAAGCGTCACCGCTCTCGTAGACAGCGGAGCGACCGGCCTCTTCATCCATCCTGACTTTGTCAAACGACACCGACTCACCACCCGACCGATCCCGGTCCGGAACGTCGACGGCACCACCAACACTTCTGGTGGTGTCTCCGAGATCGTAGACCTAGTTGTGCGCTACCAAGGGCACACAGAGCGAGCAATTTTCGCGGTCATCGGTATCGGCTCCCAGGACATGATCTTGGGCTTCCCATGGATTAAGGAACACAATCCGGAGATTGATTGGGCCGCCAAGGAAGTCAAGATGAGCCGGTGCCCGCAGCGTTGCCAACACTGCAGGGAAGAAGTCAAGATCGAGCGGAGGGACCGAGCGAAAACTTGGGCATGAACTCAGAAGTGCCGAGCCGGCGGTATTCCCTTCGCTGACCTGGACCTTGAAGAAGTACCAGAAACGCTCCCAAACTTTGATTTCCGGTCATCTTCTGACGCGCACACCTGGGGACCCGAACCCGATGCAGCGGTGCATTCTGGCATGCACGAGGCTGCATCGAGGCGTGGTCCGTGCCTATGATATGGTATATATACGAGACATGTACATAGGTATCTGACATCCTATCCCAGGCGTCTCCTCCCATCGCGTGAGCCGGCCAGATTGGCCGTCTCCATCTGGTGACGACAGCGCGATTCCTACCACTGCTTCGTCTGGATCACTTCCCGTTCGCACTGCTCTTGGTCG
>JABCKH010007663.1:0-55460 GCA_018851285.1 Lyophyllum semitale | reverse complement strand
CGAATTAGGACATCTCTGATAAAACATTGCGTTCGCCTTTCCTCTCAACCGCGAAGTAACGCCTGGGAAGGAGGCTGCTAGATAACGCGCTGCCAAAACCAAGCATAGAAAGACAACTGAAACAGCGAGCCTCCCCATGAAGGGCGTCAAGGTTGGACTGCTCAGGCTCAGTGCATCACGTGACAAATACTCTCTTGCACTGTTACTTACAGGACTTCAACATAGTTTGTTTCTGGACCTGGAACGAACGAAACAATTGCTTTTGTCATGGACAATGCTCGTGACCCAGTGCGCGATGTGATTGATACGTTGCAGCAACCCGTGGCCGACCTCCCGACGCTGCTTGCACTTCTTACTAGTCCCCTGGATTGCCTCGGCCTACTTCCGCCACAATTTAGGCGTCATAATACGCAATCCCTCCCAGATGGGTCGGGCCACGTTCACAGGCATATCCCGCCTCTACAACGAGTGCTCCTGGCACACATCGCGCCGACATGGGACACATTGCTCGCTGAAGCAAATGCTACACCACTACTGGAGCAATACTTTTGTCCAGACTCTTTCTCTTTCACGTCTCGTATGGCAGGGGAGGTGGCTCTTCTGGCATACTCTACGATACTATCTCAACCGCTTACAGACTACGCTATTCACCTGTTGACTCGTCTCTCGTCAGAGTATCCCATTGATCGTCTGCATTCCGCTGTGTTCACCAGTAGCAGGGAACAGTCATCATCTCGGATGCTTGCATGGGAGGATTGTGTGCGCAATGTTGTGATGGTTCCAGGCAAAGTATCGAATGCGATTGCAGGGAAGACAGATGTGCCTCATCTACTAGAGCATGGAAACTACTATAACAATATTTGCGTTCGAACTGAGTGCCTTTTATCTTATTTATCTGATAAATCGTCCAAAGGTACGTCCCTTCGTCATTTATCACCCTTACGACAGGCTCATTCTGGCACAGACTCACTACCATCCGTGACGTATCTCCTTTCTAAGCTCGTGAATCTAGGTGTCTTCCCTCTGGCCCCATCCATCTCCAGATCACAACCCTCCTTCTTCCAAGCCACCCTTCCTACAATTCGTATCCGATTGACAGCAAATAATGCTTTGTCCTACTCTGCCATGTGGGCGTCGCTGTTCTTAGACCTTCCTTCCAGCATTACGCTGCAATCTATATTAATATCCCTTCTGGCTTCGCTCCCTCCATTGAAGCATGCAACAGAAGGCACGCCATTCCAAAGAGCGGAGGTAAAGAAGGAGGCCAAGCTGCTTAATGGAATTACAGGCAATGTAACACCGGAGAAGGAGGAACTATGGGAATCTGCGGTTGCAATCACCCTGGGAAAAGATTGGGATGTAGGTCAAGCTCGTATATTTGTGTGTTGGTTTTCGGGCGATTCTCTTGAAGGACAAGTCGATGAAAAAGGTCAGCCGATTGTGACCAAAGTCGTATTTTGAGCCGAATTGACTTATGACCTAGCTCTTAATGTCTTACTTGAAAACATATTGATGACTTGGTCGTCTCCGGATCATGTAAAGCATTCACTTCTATCTCGCCATCGATGTACGACTGTTTTCGTTTTTTTCCCATATTCTTGCGCTAATGGCATAGCGAAGATGTTACCTCCTTGTTGCTCATTGCTATCTCGCACCTTCCCCCTTCTTCTGAAAGTATCCAATCCCTCGCACTCTCACCAGCCTTTATATCTGGTATCGGACTCTATATCGGGCATCTAGACGCGTCAGTGCGTCGGTGTGGCATGCTCGCTGCTGAAGTCGTTGCGCACAGAGCTGGTAAGAAGCTGGATTTTGGAGATTGGGATGGAGATGATCCTGGAAAACCTTGGGCACGAGAGATTAGGCAGTTGCTTAAACAACGAGACGCAGACGCGGATCTTGGTGCTCTTGAAGCTGAAGAAGCTGATCCTATAGACATAGAAGGGATTATTGCTCCTGGCGTTGCCCAATCTCCTTTGCGCCGAGCCACTTTTAACGAGCCGGCGGCTGGCTATGACTCTGACGATTCTATAACGGGTTATGCGTCTTCTTCATCTTCACGTTCATCCTCTCCAACGCCCTCGGATCTGGAAGAAATCGAGAAGGATCCCACTTTGAATGTTGGTGTTAAAAAGGTTCCACGACCTATTTACCTCGCCCAGCTTGGGGACTTGTTGCGCAACACAGGGGTTACCAAAGCAAGCGATGATCCACATGAAGCGGATAAGATCGAAATGGCCCTCAACTGTGCTGAAGAGTTGATTCGCAAGAAACGGGGATACGGAACGGAACTCGGTTGCGTGACGTTTCTCTTCTTTAAGGTCCTCGCCGGCTGATGAGATAAACAGATGAGAATGCTGTCAATCTTGCTTATGGCCTGTTAGGCCTGCAGAATAACTACGAAATCGAAGACTTCGAGGCCAAGCGACAAGGTTCTCTTAATGCTCTAGTTTCCTGTGCTCCGAGAAAAGCTGCGCCGTGAGTCTGTTGGCCTATTACTTTTGGAACGTGGTGCGCTAAACATGTATGTCTAGGGCCCTTATCGAGGAATTCTTCAAAAATCAGTATTCGACGTCCCAACGCTATGTCGCACTCAATGCGTTAGCATTGGGGGCAAGGGAGATGGCTGGTCTGCCGCTACCCCCATCAAAGGTGGCGCCAGACCGCATCGCTTTTCCTAGCAAAAGGCTACCTGCTCTTCTTCACCAGCGCTATCTTGCTGCGGGAGAGCAAAATTTGATCCTGGTGATTATGGATAGCATAAGTGACAAGGCTATTGAAAATGTAAAAGACGCCTCATCCGAAAAAGTTCCTGAAGTCGTGCGTTCGCGACGACTGCGAGTCCAAAAACCTCCAGCTATTGTTCCAGTATCGTCACCTCGGACCGCATTTCCTAGTTCCCAAACGACGTTATCTCAGAAGCTCACGCCGTTTACCGAGGTTGCAACGGAGTACTTCATCGCACCGATGATCAATCGATTTTGGCTGTTCCTCCGGGACGAGAGGACTAGGGAAGAAAGGACAGCTCATCTCCAGGGGCGAGAAAGATACCACAGTGCTGGCACGGGTCTTCTTTTGAATCCTGTTGTACTCGCCTACTTCCTGAGGACACTGGCCATCCTCGTCAACGCCTCTCAGAACGCCCTCGAGTGGTTGGCTGTCGTTGCTCCAGACACTTTGGAGCTTGCTGTCACTATTGGGACGCGTCCTGTTTCTTATATGGAGACAGATGACGACGACGACGAAGAGCATGGGGGCCAGCGGGGAAAGGAAGCGTCGGTTTTGACCGCGGCCCTGGAACTGGGGCTTATTGTGCTGGATGGCTGTATGGAGATCGATGGTGGTCGTGTTATTGGGCTTGAGCACACTACTTTACTTCTGGGCACTGGTGAATGGGCAGATGGGATTTTCTCTCAGTTAGAGGAAGGTCTAAGAATGCAGGGCGGAGGTGGTGTGCATGAAACCAAGCTTAAAAGGACGGCAGCGGGTATCCTACTCAAGGTTGATGAGTTGACTTCTAGGTGGCGCAGGTCTATGTTAGATATTCGATAAATATCCCTGTGGTATTATACATTGTCTTGTTCAAAATTCTTTCAGTGGAAATATTGAGATGCATGCGGCTTCGCGATCAACCACGCCTCGTCCAAGGCCTTAACTACCTCATCCGCTGTCAATGGAGGTTTAATAAAACTAGTAGTGTGAGAAGCGTTTGGCGACTTACGCAATGGGCCTTTCTCAAGATCAACCAGGTTCTATGCGAGGTCATGTCTTAACTTGGCCTTTATCTGTGAATTATTGTAGCATTTCTCACCTGATCGATATGCTTCAAGCTTGACGCTCCAATAAGCACAGCGTCCCCATGATCGCGGCTTAAGAGGCTGTGGTGCGAAATCCAGCGTAAGGCAACCTCAGGTAAAGTCAGATTATGGGCTTCCGCAGCTGCACGAATGATCGCAAGAGCCTGGAAGTAGGGCTCTTTCCAGTATCTTGACAACGGCATCGAGTCAATTTCTAGTACTCTTGCCAGTTCGGAGAAAACGTCACCTATGACGATAATTCTGCACAATAAAAAAAATCAGCAAGGAAAAAAAACTGCTGGTGATGAAAGTGAAGGCTGCTGTACCTTCCCCTGAGCGTGCTCTGCGTCAAACCGAGAACCGGGTTCTGGGGCTTCTTCAAGAGAGGTGTATCTGCCGGTAAACAATCCTCCTCCCACTACGATGCTGGAGTTTAGAGGTGGATAACAATGTTAAAGCGAGCCACCGACTCACAAGGGTTAAATTCGTAGAAGCTTATCCCGAATTTCCGAAGGCAAGGGAAAAGCTCGGGCTCGACAGCACGGTGGACCGTATTGTAGACTCCTTGGTAAACTGTAGGCTGGACATAGCCGTTTGCCTTGCAGATCCCCACTATCTCTGCGACCTCCCAACTGCGGATTGTGGTTAGTTGTCTTTAGGATACTGTGCGCTCCTACTTACGCCGCGTAGTTGCTGATACCAAATCGTTTGAAGTATCCTTCCTTGTGGAGATCGTTGACAGCCTTGAACGTAACTTCGTAAGGAACGCTGCGATCTGGGGCATGCATGTACCACATTTCAAGCGAGCTGCGAACCTCGGACATCACACGAAAGTGCGAGGATGAGAGGAGTGGACGTACTCTGCATTCAGGGCTTTCAGAGACACCATCAGGTGCTTGCGGAGGCCCTAGAACAATGTCAGCATAGCTCATCGATTTGAGAAAAGAGGCTACCTCAGGTGTATGGGTAACTGCGTCCATTTTCTCGGTACCAGGAACTCGATTCTGGGAATGAATAAATCAAGTACGCACTGGCATAATGAGTGACAGAGAGCTTACGACAGTAGGATACAGCTTGGTCTCAAGTTTAAGCCCCTTCTGTTTCCAGTCAAGTTTTCCGAGGTACTCTTCGCTCGTTCCATTAGCATATACACGAGCAGTGTCAACCTGTCACAAAAGGGTGAGCTTTAAATACCCAGGAAACTTCTGCCAAACACACCTCGGTATGGCCGTGAGCCCGAAATACATCCAAGATCGCTTCAACGTCTTTAAGGTCGTGAACACGGGCACCTATCGTGCCTGGGGCACCGAATGTCATGGCTCCCTGTTGTGAACTATAGTCAGACGCTCTATCTTCCAAAACACCAACTACGAGTACTTGCCATGACAATGTTAAGGGCGCTCCTCTGTGCGGGTACATCGGACGACATGACTTGAAGGATTAGATGATCAAGGCCTCAAGCTCAAGTTCCCAGCTTTATAAGTATCGATGGCCATTGGCAGATGTGCCTTACGGCCCACGAAGAATCAGAAGATGTTAATTATAATGGGATTATCATTGGCTGGGTGACACGTGACACTGTTCCGCTCTTCCAGCTCATTGAGTACTTCAAGCTTGACCATGTTAGCTCGACTTTCCAAATGTCTGCCTGCTCAGGCCTCCTCTGCAAGACGATCGTTATCGTCTACAATACCTAGAAAATCAGATGCCCTCTTTATGGTACGTCGTTATGCTTGACCTATCTTGCCATTAACCGACTCCGAATAAACAGCACCGCGACACCCCGTATAACAACCCAAAGGTTCATGAATTCTCGAGGTGCTCGTTATATTGGCTGATACGGAGCTCTAGATTGCTTTTGAATTCGATGCCGAGAACATGAAGCGCGCACAGGAAATTATCTCACATTACCCTCCACAATATAAAAAGGCAGCAGTTATTCCTCTGTTGGACTTGGGCCAGCGGCAGAACAAAGGATGGACGAGCATTAGCGTTATGAACTACATAGCCAAACTCCTTGAGATGCCTCCCATGCGGGTATACGAAGTCGCAACGTTCTACACAATGTTTAACAGGTAACGTAAACGATTTACCACATCATTCACTGTCCTCATTATTGCGTGTAAGGGAACCCATTGGACAGCACTTCGTTCAAGTATGCACAACTACTCCTTGCATGCTGCGTGGCTCGACGGAAATCCTGGCTACTTGCCTTGAAGCCGCCGGAGTAGCCAAGCCAGGACAGACATCGAAGGATGGCAAGTTTACTGTTGTTGAAGTGGAGTGTCAGGGAGCTTGCAGCAATGCGCCAATGATGGTTGTTGGGGACGATTTCTATGTGCGTCCCAGACTTTTCGCCCCGATCGCTCATATTTATATCCTCAATAGGAGGATCTGACTCCCGCCACCACGAAAAAGGTTCTGGATGCGTTTGCAAAGGGGGGGAAGCCCAAACCAGGGCCTCAGAGCGGTCGGCGCACTAGCGAGAACTCAGGAGGCCTTACCAACCTGACCTCAAAAGTACGTGATGTCCACGAATTTACCTTTGCTTGGTGTTAACTTTTTCAACCCTAGCCGTATGGGCCTGGGGAGTTTTGCACACCGGAATTCCAATAGTAGATGTCGAATATTAGAAGCATATAACCCATCTTCGCTTGTAAACGTCTTGCGACCTCAAGACAGTTGCTTTGTCAGATTCAGTCTAAATAACTCGCGAAGTCGTCAAATTCGCCCGCTCAGACCTCAGGCTTTAGTCGTCACCCATCCCATCATCATAACCATATAGTCCTTCGCCCCCCTCTGGCAGTCTTTCGATGACGTAGCTACGATTTTTTCAAGGCATATCAGCAAATGACAGTCTGAACCACAAGCAAGAACGTACTTAATTTCCTCTTTCAGATCCTGACAATATCGGTCTATAAAACTGGTCAGCCCCAAGTGGCACTTGGTAGAATATCGAACATACCAGTTGGAAGATCACGCTCGTCATTGCCTTGAAAGACGAATAATTAGCCTCAGTGCTGACAGAGAAAGAAGCACACAAACCGAAGGGCATTTCAATCTCGTCGGCGATGCCTTCAATGCCCATAAAAGTGAACGCGACGGCGGTCACAATGGGAACAGTTGCCCATCCCAAGTTGCCCACAAGGGTGAAAGGAAGTGCGAAGAGATACAAAGTAACACATTGCTTGAGATGAATCCTATCTGTATTTGGGCGCGGGTTAGCCACGTAGCATATTGGATGCAAAGGAAGCAAACATGAGACGGGAATCGGAGTGTTGGCGACTCGCTCCATCGCGGTGAGCTGATCTACCATGCTCGAAACTCTGAACCACACGTCAACCACGCAGAGAAAGCAAAAGTTAACGACGAGCTCACAGTAGAAACATTGCATTCGTGCCTATGCAGGTGTGTGAGCAACTAGGGAGGTATGATCGCGATGGAACTTAGGCTTACCAGCTGGGCCGACGGTTTCCAAGAACCCGTCCTTCCTAAATTTGAATAGTATCCGCGTAAGTTCATTGGCAATTCTAGAGAAAGATCGTCAAACTTCATATCAGATACTATAACTCTATGACTTACACGAGAGGAAGAGGCAATGATGTTTCATTGGCGTCGGCGTGGAACTCAACAGTACGATGAGCATTACTCAGCAGGGGGGTAGTCACATCGGGCACTTGTTGCTTGCTTCGTTTGGCGCGCACCCGCTTAGTGGCATCGGGCTTTGGGATGTCTGGGGTTGTTGTTCCGCTGACTCCCGCTTGGCTGGCTCCCTCTTGGTCTCCCGGACCGTTGTGCGTTGCTGAATATGACCCGCTATGCGACACATGCTGTACATGGAAGCCGGTCTCGTCGAAGTGAGCGAACGATGGTGGTAGAACACCCAGGAAGTCATCGTAGTTGACTCCATCTTCTCCTCGTAAATAATGCTTGGTTGCAAATGCAAAGGAAAGGCACAGCTTTAGCGCTTCGATCTTTCTACGCCGGAGCTGGGTTGCAGTGGTGGCGGATGGGGCAGCGACCCCTCTAGGCTGGGCAAGCTTCTTGTCGTCTTGAGCAGGGACTGCCACGCTGACCCATATCTGACGAGTAAGATTTCGAATATTAGAGGTCATCGTTGCGAACACTTTTCGGCCTTCCCAATAGCGGTCATAAGATGTGCTGTGAGTATGACAAGGTCAACGTGTGATGACAGATTGATTTCAACGGAAGCGTGCCTATTTCTAATCACCAACATGTCAGCGAAGCGATCAGAAAAGCTAGGATGTGCGCAAACCGGAAGACTAGAAGAAGACCGACCTAGATCACCAAATGATTGTTGAGAATCTGTTCAGAGGGGATGGCAATATGCTTTGCGTACCACGACAGAAAGGAGGGGAAAAATGCTGCTCGTTGCTATCATTTTGTACCCTTGCTGCTGTGCTAACGCAACCAGAGCAGCGAACAACGTTACAGTCAGGACTGGGCCGACAATGCGACCTATGATCTGGTCAAGGTGAGTACAAATCGTTTTGAAATTGACTTGGTGTAACATACACTTCCTTTCAACCGTAAAACATCTGGCAACCAGGAGTACTTCCGGAACATGTGAGTTCAACGAAAGGCTAAGGAGCTAATTGGTTTCAACCTTTCGTAAACGTGCTCGTTTAATTATTTTTGGGGTCTGTTGGAAAGCGCGGCGTCAGCGTTGCCATGAATATGGGGTTCATGGGTCATGGCTCGCCTTTACAGGAAGGATGGAGGAAAATGAACTCTTCACCATTCCTGTCCCAGTTGTTCCAGACATCGCAAGTAAAGCTGGGATACTTATGACGATATCGCGGGGAGGCGAAGCTGAATGAGATGAATTCGAGGCACACCATCACTCTCCCACGAGTTATTATGAATTTCAATCCGGAAGTCGACTGTCTTACCTTGCATAGGCCATCTACTATCTATATCTGTCTACCAGTCTCATCACTGTTGAATACATATTGCAGCGAATCGACGGGGGCAACTTTGGCGAGCATGTGTCTGTTACTGCCAACGACGGTCCAGGAACAAGGACGAAAACATCTTGTACTTATGGTTTGCTTGTGGTGATGGTGAGAGACGTTAACGTTTGGTACCAGTATATGAAAGAAGCATACTGTAGGCTAAGTAGACATCAACTCTTAGCAATTCAGGAGCTGAAAAGCTCTTCGAGGTGTTCGTAACGTTAAATTTAGGAACTATGGAGGGAATGAAGTACCTGCAGGGGCGAGGCCAGAGTGCTGAGGTTTGTTTAACGGACTGATACGAGAGAAGGATTGTAAATGTAGCTGGTATGTATCAAGAGGAGCAACGAGCGAACGGTGGTCGGTTTGTCCAGACGGGTTCGAGATCTGGGGTGTAAATCCAAGAAGGCTGTGGGAGGTATCAGGAAACGGTGGCAGGTACGGAGATATTACAAAAAACCCTTCGAAAAAGAAGGATTTTTGAGGCTTGGTGGACGAGGCTTATTGGTAAGGAATCCACTACGGAGAAGAGGAGAAAATAGGAGGATCACGTAGAAATATCAATGGGAGATGTCGTGGGGAATGTTCGAAGCTTGAAGGCGTCGACGGGACATGAATATTTCAGGTTGTACTTGTGAATGCAGACTTTGTGGAGGCACCAAGATTCAATGTACAAGCGAGGTCCAGGATATGTTTTGCGAGTAGAACGCGCTAATTCGGGATGGCGCATTGGGCCAGTAAGGATTTGAGTAGCAAAATACTATTCAAGGGTAGTGGATTTCACCTTCAACCACTTGAGGCAAATCAAGTGCCTGCACGCATTTCTTGATGTAGTATCGAATCAAAGGTTTGCCTGTATTCATTGATATGAAACCTTGAGTCGACAGCGAGCAAACGAGGGGGTGGAGAGCAGCGATGAAATGAAAATATTTGCGTGCAACGTTCAGTGAGGCGAGCCGCCATCTAGGGCAATGTGTTGCGAGAGCCATTTTACTCTTACGTTCATCAGAGGGTTCAATGAAGCAGCTCTCCCTAGTTGCACCTTTAAGGAAGGCAGGATGGATCCCAAAGGCCAGACTGAGAGAATGCCCCTGCCTGAGAAGCGACGGTCATGTGAAAATCATGTGATCGTGACATTCTCACCTTTTGAGTCTCGGATCTGTCACTGCCTTGACCTTTGACCATGAGCGACTCATAAACTGTTAATCTCGACATTTTCTACCAGCTGGATCACTTAAAACCATGCCGAAATCCACAAAAACCAGCATTGCATTGGCTATCGAGGCCATTCAAGCTGCATCGAAGAAGGTGAAGGTAACGGCCGAGCTCGAGGACTCTCTTGAACAGCTGTATTCAATCGTCAAGCTCCTTGTGAGCCAATATCAACGTACTTTCTCCCACATACACTCAACAGGGAATAGAAAATCTCCAAACTATGGTCTTCAGCCTTCCAACGGCTGAGCTCTCTTCTTCGCCACCGCCTGCAACCTTTGTACAAAACTTTTCCTATCCTTGGGATACGATACTCCGTCGCGGTTCTTGGCACTGTTAATGAATTGAAGATACTACCCGCACTTAACTCTGACGACAAAGCCAATAAAGATTCATGGGAGGTCGTCCAAGCTGCACTACTATCCGGAATCTTAGTAAGGCGCGCATATATCTGTTGGCCAAACTTGATTTTGAACGATTACGGCAGGATTTTCTCGAAGCCAATTCATCAAGTAAGATCAGTGGTACTTTACTGTGAACTCAACTAAGTTCGACGTAGGTGAAAACCGTTCTATTGTTGCGACCGCGTTTTACCCCGCTCTTCGCCTCATTTTCTTCCCTCAACTTACTCCGGCTCACTCGGCGGGTCCAGATCTTATGTATATCGTGAGTTAAAATATCCTCGCATGTGTCGTCGTGGTTTTGATGTAAGATTTCAGTTATACCAACTCCTTTCTGAAACGGTTACCTCGCATCCGGCCAATCAGGCTCAACTCCGTGATCCAAAAATATTTGGCAGGTTGATTGATGATTACAGTTTGAACTTTACTTTTGATTGAAACTTGCATATAGTACTCACATTGGCGCGATCCTTTCACAAACCAAAAGTATTGCGATTGTCTCCTACCTTTATTTGCGTTGGCTCAACCATCACGTCAGGCTTTCTGGTTATCGAAGCTCTTCTGGAATTGTTTGTCAAACTCTTGCCTGCGAAGTCAAGTAAAGACGGCACCAAAGCTCGCGCCGACTTCATACGAGATGGGTTTGACCCTGAGAAATTCGCCTCTAGCGCTGTAATCCTGGAGGTCTTTGAATCCCCGCAGAACGCCGACTGGGAAGAGATTTTCCTCCAAATTATTAACTCCCTTGCAAGCGCGGACGCAACATTGTAAGTGTGCATTTGATCGTAGAAATCGTCCCCGAAACTCCGTTTCTAGCCCTCAACCGTTCAAAATAACCAATTTTCGGATACAAGGATCCAAAGTCTACCCTATTGAACGACTTTACGTTGACCACCAAGGATTCGTGGCCAATATTGATGAGGTAGTTATAATCTCGGGATCTGTTTTAGCTTTCGATGTTTATGATTTACTTTTTAGGGTGATCAAATAGAGACGTTCCACGCCTTGTATACGAGCGTCCAAAGTGTTAGGGTGGCCGCGCTCTCTAAATCAGAGGCTCGCGTTACTATACTACTCTCCCCTCCGCCTTCTGTCGGTCAGGCCGCCATCTCCCAACCGTCATCAGATGGAAACACTGTCATCATCTTTGACATTGATGGGAAGGAAGTGGCCAGCTTTCTGTACTCTCTGAACACTCGAGGCATAGTAAGTACCGATATATCAATTTCTCATTCGCTGCGTCATAATGGGTTATGGATAGAAAAACGTAGACCAGACTGGAAGAAAGCTTTCGACCGCTGAAAAAAGTCTGGAACTTGACTATGACTCAACGCGCAAAACTGTTCCCGTCTCCACGCAGGTCTGCATGTTCTTTGTGCATCATAATTTAACTTGACGCCTCCATGCCAATTGTCAGGATAAAGTGCGGGATCTCGCGCGATGTATATTTCCCTTGCATCCTTTTAGCCCATCTCGCATACTAATATCCCACAGTGTGGGATTTTAGTAACTCTCAATCAAACCCTGGACAGATAGTACCCACTTCCCCATTGGTTCGTAGGTCTCCGAGTGTCCAGATACTGGCTGGAAATGTTCCATCATTAAGCGAAGCTCCTTACGACTCGGCAACACCCATAAAGGCTTTGAAACCACAACTATCATCTCCCTATTACGATTCCATATTCGGAACAACCGACGAAGAACTGACGGACCTCTCTGACGTGGATGAAGTCAAAGCCAAAACTTCCCGGTGCTCATCAAGGCCGTCGGCGAGCGTCAAAACGCGTTCGAAGGCCGAGATAAACGTCATGCTGGAATCCGAAGACAAACTTCCGATCGCGCGAAGGATCAAAAGCAGGAGAAATATAATTGTGCTATCTGACGAAGAAATGGACGACATCAGGTCGTCCTCAAATGAGAGACTCGCTTCCCCCCGAAAGAAAGGCGGCGACACCTTTTCGGGGCATTCGACCGTGCTTAAATCCATCGGCACTCCCTCTACCGCTCTGGCCAACTTCCCTTCCGAGAAATTCATACATCACACCACGGAAAAAGCCGCTGACCTCAATGCTGGAACTGCCCCGAACGATTTGCACACCGTCAAGACGACCACAACGAGTCCCATCCCGCCCCAACGACTCGCACCATCCAGCAAAGAACCCACCAAGCCGACGACGCGGAAAAGGAAGGCTGTCGAGGACGCCGTCCCTGAACTTACCGATCCTAAGGTCAAACCTTCGCTTTCCAAGCGCCTTCGCCTAGGTTCCGAAGCCGACAAGGAAGTTCAGCCCGACCCCAAGCCATTACCCCAAAGGCAACATCCTAGAAAGCGATACGGGAAAAAAGGGCGAAGCTCATCCCCGGCACCTTTCTCCGTCATAGACGTCGACTTCGACGAACTTCGGACCGACCCTCCCACCAACAAACCAGAAGAAAAGCAAAGAAGCCGAGTGTTGGCGATGAAGGATAAAGGTGGCAAGGCGGCACCGACAAAAACGAAACCAGAGGGGAGGAAAGCCAAAGCTATGAAGGACGTTGCTTTGGAAGCTAATCCTGCCAGGCCACCAAAGGGAGGTGTTCGACCCAAGACGAAAACGGAGTTACCAAGCATTGACTCAAAGGCGCCGTCAGTGACCAAGGTGAGCGCACAGCTGACTGAGTCAATGAAAGACAGCTGACATGTGCGATATAGCCTTCTAATAAAAACAAGACCACGACTCTCGACGCTGTATCAGAGCCTCAGCGACGCTCCGCACGAGTTGCGGGTATCCCGGTCAACCAACCTCTAGGTGTTATGAGGAGTTCTGAAGCGGAAAAGAATTCAAGAATGGTGCCCTCCGCTCGTGCTCTGTCCAAAGTACAACTCCAACCTGATGACAAGATCGCCAAGACTTGGGATAAGCAGGTGCCATCGCAAAAGAAGCCTCGAGATGCTCCGTGGAAAGACTTGGACCTCAAGAAGTCGGCAGCGACTCCAACCAAGAACGCGATAGAAACCGTCGCAAAAGTACCATCGCAACCCACACATGCTGTCAAACGGGATGATGAATCCTTGTTCTTCGATGGTCCAATGCCTAGCGCGAATTCCTTTGCAGAGACGGTCGGGCAAAATGCCACAGAGGACTACTTTGTTCCATTAAACGTGAGTTATATACTCTGGTGTCGTTTGCAGCGCATGACTTATCACTATTGAAAGACTGGATCCATGTCTTTTGAGATGGATACTCAGATGGATAGGGCTATGATCGACCTTACTCAGGATTCTCCTCAACAGCGGCCGAAAGACATCGCTCAACCTATCAGACCGAAGTCAAGGACGAGGCGGCCGACCCTAGAGGATGTCGCAGATAGCCCCCAAACTATAAGGCCTCAAGCTTCTCCCGAACCGTTGCCAAGTGTAATGGCCCAACCTGTCTCGAGAAGCAACTCATCTACTAGAAGCCCGATCGTAGAGGCAGTACCAGATATCCTCGTTATAGAGCCCCAAGATTCTCCAGAACCACAGTCGAGAATCATAGCCCAACCTGTCTCAAGAAGCAAGTCACTTATAAGACGCCCGACTGAAGAGGATGTACCAGATAGCCCTCCGCTGGCACCACACTGGCACCTCCCTTTACCAAATACCGACCACCCTCGTGTTTCTTTCGCTCCTTCCGCCTCAGTTCGTCCCTATCGCGTCTCTGATATCGGCTTCGACACCGAACCGTCGCCCCCTTGGAAGAGGAATGGTACGTATTACTAGGAGCAGGCTGTATTCAATTTCTCAATTTTTGCTAGTAGAATCCGTCCCTTCCTACTCCCACAAACGGGCCCATCCAAAGTACCTTGGGAACCAGACTTCGGATAATAAGAGAAACCATGGTGGGTATCAGACAAGAATACCTTACACCGATCCTATGCCTAGAATCATTGATGTGAGGCAGCCACTTCGTTTCTCAAAGCACAATCTCATTTTGGCCAACTAGATCATAAGGGAGATAACGGAGGTGGAATGCATCCATCTTTTCCTGATTTCTCATTCTTAACCTTCTTATTGCAGGTGGTTGTGCAGAAAACGGCTGATCGTTTCGACAAAGTCAGCAAGAATCTTCGAGCGGGGCAAAGGAGCATCCTTCTTGAGACGGCTCTTGAGCTGGACGCTATGCTTGCTGAGAGGTGTGTCTACTGGACGTCATAGGACATATCTTTGACGTGCGGAAAACCCTCTTAGCATCCAGCATCATAATAACTTCGTCGGTCTGGAATCTGAATATGCAGCCCATCATCGCAAGATTATCGACAGGCTTGAGGACACGTCCAAGATCGAACAAGAGCTGTTGGGTCTCCTTGCAGGAACGATCCATGAACATAACCGCAACAGTCTCTCTCGGAAATTTTCGCACAGTCTCTTCTGCTCACCTCTTCCCCCAGTCGTTTCCAACCCGAAGTTGCTGCTGTGATCCGACGTTCCTCTGTTGTGCTTGCTTTCTGCTGCTCCGCTGCTCTGAAGTTCTTGATCCCTGTATGCTGTAATAGTTGTATTTCAGTTGTAAATTGCAATGTGTTTCTGTTGCCGCAGTCTGTTCATGTGAGCAATAATGTGGGTCACGCAAAGCAGACGCAGTTTATAAGTTGGGTTGAGTCGACCCTGAGCGATGAGCTATAAAATTGATGCTCTCGACGTCGACGTTGCACCAGCGAGCACTGACGCGACCATGGATTATCCCAGGTAGTCTACGCTCCGCTTCCTGCCTGAACGCTCGTCGTGAACTTGCTACACGGGCTACGGGGCAAAAGCGATGTTACCATAAGGTCATCACCATAGAGAAGACGGCGACGCGGAACTTCATCCGACATAAGACTTCTCAACTTTCCTCAATCACTGCAGTTCCATCCATATCGCTCGTCCGTCACTGCTCAGCTCTCTCCAAAATGTCAACAGCCCCGACGTCTGTCGCGAAGCCCGAGTATCGTCTTCCGACCAATGTTAGGCCTACCCATTACGACCTCACTATTAAAACAGACCTAGAGAAGCTCGAGTTCGAAGGTTTTGCCAAGATCAGGTGTGCCACAGAAGATATATTGCCGTCGACATGTCTCTTATGGTGAGATCAGTGTGGATGTCCTTCAGGAGACTTCATCCATCGTACTCAACACCGCGGATCTCGAGCTTGGAAAAGCGTACGTCTACCATTTCCCTATGTCTACTCCGAAATTCATTGATGTTCCTCCTTGTACCATACGCAGGTCGATCTACTCTGATGCTCTAAAAATCGAACAAGAGCAATATGGGGAATCCGTTGATACTGCCTCAGAGCGTATTACCTATATCTTCTCTACCGTCCTTCCGGCTGGATCCAAGGCGGAACTGAAGGTTGGATTCTCAGGCAAGCTAACTGGAAGCATGACGGGATACTATAAGTCGATGTATGAGGTCGATGGGAAGCAGAAGGCGTATGCTCTAACCCAGTTCGAAGTATGTCCACACGCTCCCTAAATCTTGAGGCATGATCATTTACTGACTTGATGATCTGCAAAGCCCACCGCCGCCCGCCGCGCATTCCCATGCTGGGACGAACCTCTGCTCAAGGCCACATTTGGTATCACTCTGATCTCACGCGCCGATACCACCAGCCTGAGTAACATGCCCGCTCTCTCGGAAAAGGTATATTCGCTAGAAGCTGAGAAGCCTAACGAACATCCCGTTCTTGCGAACCTTCTCTCATCCCTAGATGACACGTGGAAAATCACCGAGTTTCAGTCAACTCCTCCCATGTCAAGTTACATAGTCGCATTTGCCAATGGACACTTTGAATACCTGGAGAAGTCAGTCACTATGCCTCTGAGCGGCAAAACCATTCCACTCCGTGTTTATGGTATGAAAATTTCCTGGGTTTGCACCTTGCCTATCTCAAACTTGCTGTACAGCGACCGCCGATGTTATTCATCAAGGACAGTTCGCACTCGACGTTAAGGCTAATGTACTTCCTCTATATGAGAAGGTGTTTGATGTCGAATATCCATTGCCCAAGCTGGACACCCTTGTTGTAGGTTCTTTCGGCTGATGAATCTGATTTGTATTCACTTTGACCTGTAGGCCACTGACTTTGACGCAGGTACCTAGCCACTTTGGCAGTGCATAGTATTTACTAACAACAACTAGGTGCAATGGAGAACTGGGGTTTGATCACTGGCCGAACCAATGCCTTCTTGCTCGATCCGGGGAAAGCAGACCTGCAGGCCAAGAAATGGGTTGCTATGGTTCAGAGCCACGAGGTCGCTCATATGTGGTATGTATCCAACTCTATCACCCATTATATGTATTTAATCGTTTTATACAGGTTCGGCAATATCACGACGATGGAATGGTGGGATTATCTCTATCTCAACGAAGGTTTGTAATTCCTCCTCAGAGATTAAACATCAACTCATCTCTCACTTTAGGATTTGCCACTCTGGTTAGGCTCTTCAATTGCTCCTGTGAAGAATACAAGTTGATACTTATTTTTCTAACAGATGGGCGAAGTGATTATCGCAGGTAGGAATTTCAGACTCCTAGCTAATTTCCCTTGCTGATATCAACTTTTCGTAGACAAGTACGAAATCTAGGAAATGTTGTGAACTGAGCCTAACATGTTGCAGAGTGTTCCCGGAGTGGAAAGTCGATTCGGAGTTTATTTCGTCACACCTCAATAAGGCTCTCAGCCTGGATGCAAAACTTTCTTCCCACCCCATCGAGGTGGAATGCCCAGATGCGAATCATATCAATCAGGTATCTTCTCCCATTTTGATGACCGTTTCTGAACAAGGTCTGAGATGCATTAAGATATTTGACAGCCTCTCCTACTCCAAAGCTGCGTCAGGTTAGTTCTTAGCATCATCATTCTAACAGAGTCCCACTAACGTATGCCCTAGTTCTGCGAATGCTTTCCAACTATGTCGGTGAAGACCTATTCCTGAAAGGGGTTTCCCTCTACCTAAAGAAGAAGCTGTACGCGAACAGTGTCACCAACGATCTGTGGGAGGGTATCGGAACTGCCACAGGTCTGTCTATTAATGTCATCGTTCTGCCAACCTGCTGGACTCAACGCTTGCCTTTAGGCATTGACGTCATCCGCCTTATGGATAATTGGATATCCAAGGTAGGCCCAAGGGTTGATATTATAACGCAGCATTTTCAAAGCGGTTTAGATCGGCTTCCCGGTCTTGACGGTCACTGAAACTCGGACTGGAATCAAAGTTCGCCAGGATAGGTTCCTGGAAACTGGTCTTCCTGAGCCTAAGGACAACGAAACGATCTGGTAGAATTTCTGTATGTCATGTCAAATGTTTCTAACTTAGGTCTAAACTAGGAACGTCCCGTTGAGCCTCCTCTCTGTTGACAAAGATGGAAAACCGGCCCTAGACAAGCGAGCGATGCTTGAGGAACGCGAGAAGACCTTTGAGCTCGACACCAGCAAGCCATTTAAGTTGAATGCTGGAACCGTCGGCGTTTGTGAGGCTTACTCTTCCTGTTCTTGTTTTCATCCGAATAATGTCTCGTTTCAGACCGAGTCCTGTATACGCCTGAAAGGCTCTCAAAGATCGCGCAGGAGGTAGCAGGAAACAACAGCATTTTCTCATTGAACGACCGCATTGGCCTTGTGTACGATGCAATGGCGCTGTCCAAAGCTGGGCTCGCGAAAGTGAGCAGCGCGTTGACTCTCATAGACGGCTTGAAGGGGGAGAAGGAATGTAAGTGTTGGATCCCTCCATCTCCCAGCTCTGACACGTTCTGCTGTGGCTTTCTGGATTGTCTTTTCCGCCAACTCATCGTTTATTTCCTCTGCTGAGATGACTTGTTATAGATCTGGTCTGGTCTGGAATCTCGGACAGTCTCGCGGGACTGGTCTCGATCTGGTGGGAGCATGCACAGATTGTGAATCAGTTAAACGCTTTTCGAAGGGTATGTCACCGTCAAAAACAAAAGGGGTGAATTAATTATTTTATTCCCGTTTAGGCCCTCTTCGTGCCTTTGGTGGACAAGCTTGGTTATGAGTATTCGGCCACAGACTCTACAGATACCTCGTTACTGCGCACTTGTGCGATCACGCAGGCTGCTGCAGCAAAGGATGAAGGGTACGTTTTGTTTTATAGTTCACCTAAATTTGATTAAATTATTTGGCAGGGTCATCAAGGAATTGCAGAACCGCTTCGCCCATTTCATGAAGACAGGTGATGATTCGAAGATTCCGGCCGATCTGCAGCGCGTGATATTCTCTGCGGTATGCTTTATAGGTTGTTCCAATGCGACTTTGTTTGATTCCCTCGTATATAGGCTGTGAGGCACGGTGGAAGGGAAGAGTATGATGCCGTTGTTCAGGTACACGATAAGCCCAAGACGCCGACAGCAAGGATCGCCGCCATGTATGTTTGCCTTGCTCTGTTTCTTAAGTGTGAATGATTGACAGCATGTGCATCTAGGCAGGCGATGGGTGCGACAGAGGATCTTGAGTTGCTCAACAAGACCTTCAAATTTATAGCCGAGAAGGCCAGAGATCAGGATGTAGTTTACTTCTTCCGTGGCCTCGCAAGCAACCCCAGGGCGAGACGGCAGGTGGCCCAGTACTTTAAGGATGAGTATGATGTGGTGAGTCTATGGCACTGACGGCTTGCCGTAAGTTTCCTGACTTTGAACAGCTCTACAAACGTTTCGAAGGAAACTTTACACTCAAGTCGCTCGTCGAGGTAAGGAGACACAAAACGTCTACTTTCTCCCTTTCTAACGCTAGAACAGCTGGCCTTTGTCTATTTCTCTACCCAAAAAGACTACGATGGGATCGTTGAATTTTTCAAGGTATGCAAGAGGTGCAGCCGTTGTGGATTGATCATTGACATATGGGAAACCAAATACAGGACAAGGACACCTCTAAATATAACCAGAGCCTTGCTCAAGCACTGGATGGCATCCGCGCGAGGATCGCGTTCATCGAGGCAAGTAATTACGCTAGAAAGCGTTGGCCAAGCCTTTACGAGACCCACAGCGTTCGACGGATGATCTGGCAGCGTGGTTTGAGTCGAGGTCAAAGTTGTAGTTGCTTACGTGATATGCATTCCATAAATTTGAACTCTTTTATCATCACCGTCGAGAGTGGCGACGAGCTCGAGCGTCTTGCCCACTGTCTATTGAAATAATTAGAGTGCTGCTCGCTGTCTGACACGATGCCGGCGTTTGATCCTGTACGGGATGCTGTGCTCAACTCGCCCATAACGCAGACAGCCCCGATGCTTCCACTACCATCACCGAGCAGCACCCTGTCCTCACCCTTGGCCAGCCCATCCCTCGGCGGAAGAAGAGCCACGGATCTCTCAGTTCTCCTTAATTCTGTCACACATGAGCCGTCTCTCCGCACTCCACCCCCTTTGAGATCATCTACACTCTCCCATCTCCTACACAGCGATCACGACCGTCCCACTGAGGACAAGCTCGATGCGTCACAGCCTTTAACCCGCTCTTCTACTCTTGAACCCCTCTCTACGTCTAGGAACAGCAAAAGTTTCTTTTCTTCTAGTCCATCACCCACCCGCGAACGTGAATCACCCGTTTCACGTTCGCGTCCATCATCGTCATCCTCGTCCCTGTCCCTGTCTTTTCCCACCCAGCCCAGCATAACAACTCGTCCATTACATACTAATCCTTATATGCCGCCTCCACCACCACCTCCCCAGCCACCTACACATGCAACAGTCCCTTACAACCCACGGGTGCGAATAACCCCACCAACCTCCGTCATGGTTCCTCTTTCACCTGCAGAGCTGGAAATGTACAAGGACCATCGATATCGTGGTCGTGGCTCCACACAAATATCACAGGCGAAGAAGCGAAAGAGGAGCGAGGAGCCTCATCATGATCCTGACCAACCTCCAGCGAAGAAGTTGGCTGGGGATGTCGGTGTTGTGGTCGAACATTGTGTGTATGTTTCTTCAAGCAATCCTAACGTAAAGCCGACTCTACTCCAGACAATTCCCGGCCAGACATTGGTGTGGTTCAACGTCTTGAATCACCCATCATTGGCCTCAAGAACTTCAATAATTGGGTCAAGTCTGTCTTGATCACACGGTTTGCTCACCCCGTCTTGGCCGCATCGAAAGCGAAATCTGTAAACGGAAACCACGGATTCAGAGGAGGTCCTCGAAACACAGGTTCTGGCAAAGTGCTAGACATGGGCTGTGGCAAAGGCGGTGATATGACGAAGTGGGCCAAAGCTCGAGTCAAGGAACTTGTGGGTCTCGGTGCGTCCTTCCATTCGCTGCGCTTTCTTGATATTAATGTCACCGTTTTTCGCCGTTGATAGATATTGCTGCGGTATCCGTTAATCAAGCACGTTCGAGATGGGAGTCTCTCCGCGGTTCAAGATTTGCTGCGACGTTTGCGGCGCTGGATTGTTACACCGAGCCGTTGACCCGCGCGCTTCCTCCTGATCTGCTGGGGATTGATCCATCGTACCATAAAGATGATGATACCCAGCTGACTGGGGAACCGTTTGATGTTGTGTCCATGCAGTTCTGCATGCATTACGCTTTCGAGACGGAGCAGAAGACACGATGCATGCTGGAGAATGTCTCGCGGTATCTGCGGAGAGGAGGCGTGTTTATCGGTACGGTGCCGAATGCTGATTTTCTCTTGTGAGTTCTTTATTTTCGGTCATAGTGACTCCTTAAAACTCAGGCTAGACGTTTGTCAGGGAACATCTTGACGCGCTGCCGCCTGATGCAACGGATTTATCTTTCGGTAACTCGGTGTACAAGATAAGGTTCGAAGAGCGAGATGGGAAATCAACGTTCGGGCACAAGTACTGGTTTTTCTTGCAGGATGCTGTCGATGATGTCCCGGAGTACGTCGTGCCATGGGATAACTTTGTTCAGTGCGTGTCTCCGTTCATATACCTCCGATACCTCTCCAATATATATACCACATATCATCCAGGATGGCTGCGGAATATGATCTATACCCAGTCTACAAAGCAGAGTTCCACGAGGTGTTTGAAGAACATCAGGAACATCCGGAGTTTGGGCCGCTCATGGTGCGCATGAAGGTTGTCGATGCTAATGGGGAGAGTTCGATGGACGAAGATCAATGGGAGGCTGCTAGTGCGTTCTATGGCCTCTTTCTTCTGCTCCGATTCACTAACTAGCCATACTCAGATATATATATTGCATTCGCGTTCGAGAAACGCTGATAATTGTATTCCTGATATCTACTTCACCTCCAGTTCTGAAATCCTCGTCAGAGCACGCTTAAAAGTGTCCATTGTCGCCGCCACCATTGCTAGTGCTCACTGCCATATCTTTGAACCATCTTTCTTTATCCTAGTTATATCTATGTTTCGAATAGCTTACTATACGAGCAGAGACGCAAGAGCTGTGCGAAAACGAGGCATGAAGCTTGAAGAAACGAAACTCCAACATTTTCGTGGTTGTCCGTCGAAACATGATAAAACTGTATATAAAGGGAGATGTTTGCCAGATAGGTCATGAAAGGCTGACATTGTAAAGCGTATCCATAGGGGTAAAAGGGTGGCATATGTAAATGGCGGCGATAATGTTAAAGAGCCAAGGCGACTGAATTACAACAAAAGTGTAGGTGGGAAGTGCATCATCCTATGCACAAGCGCTCTAGGCGTTTATTCCTGTCCGAAACCGACGGTTTCCCTGAAGAGAGAAAAATTAGGACCCATAACAATAGAGATACAAAACAGAGGACGCACTCCACAGCCAGAGTAAGCTTATGCTCCAAGCTTGCATAATCTTTATATGGTGGTAAATCGATCCTGTTGAAACATGTATGACTCTTGGGCAACTGCGACGGATCACCCGACTTTTCAATCGTGAAGCGGCGAGGCCCATCAGAGCCTTGTAGATCCTTGAAGCCGTTAACCGGGATGCGTGACGTGCCGGTGGCGAACTGGAGCAGACGGGATTTGCGTTCCGGTGGCCAGCTGCGGACGCACTTCCAGAACCATTGAATGACCTCGTCGTTCATCTCATAGCCACGGTAGTCGGTGAACTTCGTCCAGTCATCACTAAAACACACATGGGATCAGGCCCATCATGTCGAAGAAGCAGAAGAGGACATACACGTCAATTTCTGACATACCGCCGATCAACAGTTCGAGCTCTCGCTCATCGAAGACAGTAATCAGGTCTTGAGGGATGAGTTCACTAAAGCCCGACATAAATGCCTCAAATTGCTCCTTGACACGCTTGGAGATGCGGTAGTCCACGACGGCCTCCACGTATTCCTTCTTATTCTCCTCGGTGACGGGAACATCAGCACCTCCTGACTTGAGTTCGATTGTCACCATCTCGCCGAATCGTTCTTCGACGGTGGTGAACGTTTCGTCGATCACATCAGTGATGTCATTCTCACTAATGAGCAGTTGAGATTGATACAAGGATACGAATAAGGGGTAAACGTACAGCATCCAGGTCATCCCGCGGTGCAACTCAACATCAACACTCTCCAAATCCGACAAGGTAACTTTCTTTTTCAGTATCATCTTATAGAAGCTGACGATGAAATAGGCGTCTAAGAACCGGCGGTGGAAGATGCCTAAGCCGAGGCAACGCCCGATAAATTTGAAGTAGTTGAGATGCTCGGGATTAACGCCTGAGGCAGGGTTGATCTGAAGGGTATAGTTGTCGTGGGCCGAATACTCGAAGAGGCAGTAGAAGGGGTTGAACATCTCGTGCGAGAGCAGGAAGAAGAATTCTCTAGAAATCTCCGAGTTGGAAGGGTTTGTGTAGTAGCAAACAATCGACATACCTCGACAAACCACCGTAATCCAGACCATCCTCACCGTCGAATTTGATCATCAGACGTTTCTTCAAATCGTTCGGCGTTTGCCTCATGATCTCAGCATAACTGTCCTCGAAGATGTGGTTCCTCCGGATCTTGATCTGGCAGTTCCCAGGCTGCGCACGCATGGCGGGCTGACTTCTGAAGTAGATGAGCTTTCTCCTGAAGTCGCGCTTGTACTGTGGAACATTAGCATCGAGCGTTGAGGGCAGTCGGGGGTCATCCCATGTCGTTGTCTTTGTGTTGTGATCGACGAAATATACACGCGCAGTCGATGTGAGCCGCATCTCCCATCCTGAAGGCAAAGGGCCAAGCTGTGAAATGGTTTGGGGCTGAAGATTTGAGCCTTGGCCACTGGGTCCCATCACACGGATAATGGTCTGTCTTCGAGGATCAACCCACGTCGTCGTGCGCGTGTTGTGATCGACGTAGTAAGGACGGCCCTCGGGCGTATAACGCTCCTCCCAGCCATTCGGAAGACTGCCGCTCCCTGCCGTCGTGTTGCCCGTCGAGATCGCAGCAGGGGCGGCAGCAGCAGCTGCAGGTTGTTGGGCTGCGGTGGTTCCTGGGGTTGATGAGGCCCGATAAGTTGGGTTATTGGCTTCGAGAAGGTCATCTGCTAGGATGCGACGAGAGTGTTGATCGCGAGCAGCGTTGGTTTCGTTGTCCTGGGTATTGTTGTTTACGGCTGCGCTCGCGGAGGGTCTATTCCAGGTGGTGGTACGCGTGTTGTGGTCGACATAGTACGTTCGTCCCAATGGATCAATCCGCCGTTCCCAACCAGGCGGCAAAGGACCGTACTGATCGACGTTCGGATTGAAGTTGCGCATCTGAGCGTTCTGTGCAGCAGTCCCTGCGGAGGTCGTGCCACCCGTTGGACCGGTCGTAATGGCGGGGGCGGGGGCTACGGGGGCTACGGAAGAAGCGGATGGAGAAGTTGTGCTTGTTGGTCGGGACGAAGTTGTTTGTTCTAAATCGGTGGTGGCCGCCGAAGGCACATTGGAAGAAGGCATGACCAGGCTCGTGTTCTCAGTGCCTGTGGCGTGGGAACTCGGGGTGCGTGAAAGGGTAGTGTTACTGGAGCCAGCCAGATTGGATGTGCTGGTAGCCGGCGACTGATTGAGTCCCATATCTGCAAGAGCGCTCGTCAAACCGTTCACTTGTGATGGGCCTGGGTTAGGGATCGGCTGTGCAACGTTGGTCGAGAGATACATGATGAGTTTCCCATGAACGACAAGGTTGTCGTTTGATTTCTTCAAATCCAATGTAAGCATTTCTGTGAGACAATAAATGAGTTACATGGCATGATAGATGTATGCGAACGCACCATGCCCCTCAAGCTCCAAGTCCAGTACATCGCTGACCCGCACATTGACGACGCCTAAGAACCCCTGGTCCCTTCTCTTGAATTTACGCTGGTCGAATATTTGTACTGCTACAACAGATGATTCCTTGACGGTTCTGTCGACGGGTCAGGCTGCGCGCTGAGTAATAGACAAATCGAAGCTCACATGTCAAAGCTCTCATTCCAGTAAGGAGTCAACGTCTTCTTCATGACACTGGTTGTATGAGTCTGTTCAGCATCAACGGTAATGACTGCGAAGGGGTCGGGGAGTCGGAAGACATCTCGCTTGGAAAGTCCGTCTGCGGCAACGACTGCGGATGAAAATTAGAGGTCATAGCAAATTGACAATCCTTTGATAGTGTATATGGCATGAGATGCTAACCTGTGATTCTAATCTTCTTGGTGCTAGAACCAGTCAGTCAGAGGGTATGAAGAGGCACAAGCCATAAATGAAAGCTTACAGAACGGCTGGAGGTGGGATTGACATGGCTACGATGACACCGGCGGTCAGGATGGATAGGTAGGAAAGCTGGTAAGGGTGCGATATAAACCGTCCGCCGCAGGGGCTGAATGGTATAGGTCGTTGGCAGGCACAACGATGAACACTGGACAGTGAGTAGAATTATGAAAAGGAGTCACATGAGGTCACACTCGGCAAGGCAGTGCACATTCAGACGTGATCCCAACGTGATCCTTAACTTTTAAGAGCTGCATACTAACCTACACATATCTAAAGAAGTCTTGGTTTCTCATACTCCAAGGTTCAGCGATGATCCCCGCCAGCTGGACATCGATAGCCGCGACTCCATCCCAGCATTCGAAAAAAATGACTGTGCATAATGTGGGCGAGCCGGCGCCTTCATGAACGGATCAAGGATCTCCGCCTCGCTCGA
Source organism: Lyophyllum semitale (assembly GCA_018851285.1). NCBI lineage: Eukaryota > Fungi > Basidiomycota > Agaricomycetes > Agaricales > Lyophyllaceae > Lyophyllum > Lyophyllum semitale. Next base: position 30,019 of record JABCKH010007663.1, on the reverse strand, counting down.
CTGCCGCCGTGTCCCGAGGCAAACTCGGGGACTCTTCTCCGCCGCCACCCAATGCATGCTCTCTGACCCATCCAGACCCAGGTATAGCGCCTCCTCCTCGGTGCTCTCTGCTCTCTCCTTCGAAGGTGACTGCCTACCCCGTAACAATCGCTTGAGCCATTTCGTTGGACGATCCACTTCTGGTTCATCGAACCATCCAGAGCGCAGAGCGGGGCTCATAGGGAATAGCTGCACTGAATCGACGTCTTCTTCATCGAACCATTTCGAGCGTAGAACTGGACTGGTTGGGGATAATAGATTGCTCTCCTCTGTGTCGGACGATTCTGGTGCGCATTCGCTGGTAGACTTGTGGCGCGTTTTACGAAGACCGATAAATTTTATTCTGAGCATCGATGCATGCCGAAATGGTGAATGCGTTTTAGGCTCGACTTGCTCGGCCCGTGCCTGTACGCACACCGATTAGGCGGCGACTTCGTCAAAGGTAGGATGAGTCCTCACCTCGCCGTTGGCTGACTTAACGCCTGCAGTCGACACTCGTCGCTCGAAGAAGGACAAAAAGGGCATGATGGTGGTACGGTATGTGAGTGTGTTTTCCACGAGATTTTTTTGTGGACAATGGCTGCTTTGACTTTCCAATTCAAATGAGAGAGACCCTGCTTTCCATAGGTACCGGTCACCTGAGGTCGGTTCCGAATCTTTGACCCGCCTCTTCCACCCCACTTTTTTTTTAGATCAGTATTCTTCAGTATTCCTTGGACCCCACATGGTGCAGAATGGATGCGGTGATGGTATTTAGAAAGTTGGCCATCAGTTGGATACGCGCTTCATCTCGGTTTTTACATACCTTCTTGTATCCTGCACTGAAAGATATTTAGACTGGAGCAACGAATGAAATGAACCAGAAATAGTCCGTGGCGATCCGATAAACACAAATGTAAACATACTCTCCTCTTCTCGTTTAAACCCCAGTCATCTGGTTTCCGCGTTACCGTGACCCAAAACTAGTAGCCTAACGCTTGCTAGCCTGTAAGTGTTCCAACAACACCAACATGTACGTAATATAATCTATGGGGTTCAAGAGTGTTATTTACCAGGCAAATCGGTGGCCGAATGTAACCAATGTTGAACGTTAAACACCTTCAAAAATTTTGATCATCTATACAGACATGACTGTGATAGATTGTTCCGTAGCTTATGTAGCAGCAATTATCCATTTGATGCTGGCAAATGTATGGGTCTGATACAGGAATCGGGATAAAGATACGAGAGACTGCGTAAGCATCTGTAAGAGGTTGCTTTCTCATGCCTGAGAGTCAGGTTTGAAGCATCACATATTAATGACCTATAGGCCCAACGCACTGACCGCTCACCGCGGGGGTGCCTGGATGACCTGGGGGAGGTCTGTGGCGCAGTGACCTTACGAGTCATCACCACGAATAAAGACGAAGTCCCAACGAAATCCTCTCTCGCATTTCTTTGGGTCGGTCACATATTCGGCCCTGTATCCCTGACATTGAAAAAAGCCATTAGGAATTGAAACTTTTAAATTTGTAAGTGATCATCAAGATAACTTGCTGGAGTCCCGTACTGTGAACAAGCCAAGTTGCGTGGGCTATTCTGCAGAGTCGGCGACCTGTAACAAAAACATCTGCTAGTTACACGGTGATTTCTCATGGGCGGTCCCATCGACAAGGCAGGAATTGTGACCTATTCAAAAGCGGTCCATCAGGCTTTGACGTTTAAGTACGGTCGGCAACGCTGCTCGATTTGGGAACGTCATTGCTTGTAGGTATTGACCAGGATCCATTAGCAACAACAGAGTTGCCCACAGCGCGGTTACACACCAACCATTCGAACGATTGAAAAAAATACCTCCGCATATGAGCAATGTCCCATATTCCTATGCCTATGAATGCTGTAACATCATTTTGATAAAACATCGTCCATTTCGGTCACTCACACCAGAAATAGGCTCACCAGCATGCCGCCAACGCAGAAGATCACTTGGGACACGGACTGCTCATTCCAGCTGCAGACGAGCACTTGAAGGCGGCAGAAGCATATTTGGCTGCTGTCGAGCGCAGCAATGACGAATCAGCTCAGTCTTTTCTTGTCCGCGCCATGGCACAACATAACCATGATATTTCATCTCTCCACAGGCAAAGCGAACACTACGACTGCTGTACAACGAGCACTGCAAAGCAGCGAAAGAACTAGAGCGGAAGATAGAGAAGCTCAGAGAGGAGGGAAAGGATCCATCGCTACCTCAGAAACTAGAACTTCCACAGTCCTCCGCTCCACGATCTTCCGCCCACCCTGGAATCCCTCGCTCCACCCCATCAACCCCACCACATAGGCCCATGACAGACAGTCAGAATACAGTGGACGAGTCTTTTATGCTTCTCGCAGGACAACGTGTGAGTCCCCTCGTGGTCTCTTGCGTGTCACCTTGCGCACTCAACTTTCCTGAAGTCAGACCCTGGAGATGCGTTTAATCAGTTCTGGAATATCATGCAGGGGATGCTGGATAACCTCTCGCAGCCAGTGGCTTTTGCGACGGTGCCTCTTGGAAATGAACCCCCTTCGGGCGTGAGGACGCCCCCGACACCGCGAAGAGATGCCAGTCTTAGCAGTGATACCGACTCCACGGAGGAGCCAATGTTTTCGCGCTTTACTAGGCGAATAGGAATAGCTCGGGGTGGAAGGCAGGCTGGTCAGAGAAGTACGTTAAATGTTGCCACATCCAGCGGCGATGATGACTTCGACGAGGGACTGTTTGACGAAGGTCTGGGGAGCTCATTCCTGGACTTTACCTTGAAACATTACTCAACAGTTCTCTTTTTGCAGAGTCCCTGGGCGACGAACTATCCGAGTCATTTTTTGTGATTCCCTCAGGGAATGAGCCATCTCCAGCGGCTCTTAAGAAGGAGAATGTGGCACTCAAACTCGAGGTAGACGCTATGAAGAAACGATTAGAGACAACTGAGCGAGTGCTCCATCTACGGAAAGAACAAGATTTGCAATTACGCGATAGTATCTTCCAAGCGACAAGAGAGGTAAGGATTTTGATCCCCATCATTTCTAAGTCTTATGCTTTTGTAAAGGCCCAGCGGGCCATGGGAGCGTCGATGGTCACCCAACGCCCAGGCGGCCAGGACTTCAGCAGCCTGAACCTAAATGTACCAGCGGTTCCAATACCTGGTATAACAACTGGACGTGAAGCCCAGTACGCGCGCCGACTGAAAGAGCTCGAGGAAGAGCTACGCGGTGTTCGAGCGGAGAATGAGAAACATGTTCGTGGGTTACGACGATGTTTGGTACCCATGTTGAATTTTCCGTTTTTAACAGAAAGCCATGATTGCAAAATTCCGTGAGCGGTGGGAAAAGCTCAAGGAATCCGCGAAACGGAAAAAGGAGGCCAAGGCGGCAGCAGCAGCTTCTATGAACATGCGAGAGAAAATAGTGGAGGAACCTGAGGCAGAGGAAGAGTTGGATGGTACAGGCGTGTGATAGGTGTTGTGCTTGTTTTTGTTTTTGTTCTTGATTATCACTCTGGAGTCACGTATCATACCTTCTTGTAGCAATAGCACCTTGTACTGATTATGTTATTTCTTTCCATGCCATCCAGTGTTCAGTTTTGCACGGAAGGAAGGCAACTAAGGACAAGCATCTATGGTGATGAAGTGTCGGAGCAATATCAATGTACGTGAGCCGACAGGTCCCCACGACCATTCGCGATTTGAAGAGATGTGCGCAATTGGATATCATTGATTTTATTAAACTAGTTCTAACCTACTGAGATAGCCTATCATTTTCAGCTTCAAGGATGTGGATTCATGCAAACAGCTCAAAGTCAACGATCTGTAGTGATCGGACCACCGTATCGAAATCCCTTCGCGCACTAGCCGAGCCTTCCTCGGAAACCGCGCCCCCGTCACCTGAGCGGGTAGGCACGTTGAAAGTCACCATAAGATCGATGTTTTTTCTCTCAACACGGTAGAGTGCCATGAAGATGTGGACCTTGTCTGGCTCGCGTCGATTGAATTTTGGGACTTCCTGGACGCCGTAGAGTACTATTGCAGATGGTGTAGCATCCCCTCTGTCGTTTGAAATAACTTCGACGGCGTCTACCCTCGTCGATATAGCCGAATTATCGTGGGCAAGGGAGTCAAAATGGAACCTGGGAACAGAGATAAGTACTCGTACACGAGGAGAAACCCAAAGGACCTGCCGGATCGCATCATTGAAGTGAGAAGGTTCGACCCTTTGCAAGATCTCTACGATAATACTGATGGCAGAGTCAGGGTAGAGCAACACTTCTTGGGTGTCAGGGACCTGGCGCAAGACTCTAATTTAGGAGTGCAATAAGTCAGCTATCACTGAAGGGGGTTGATACACCCACGAAGCGTCAACAAGGTCTGAGGGTGTGATTGCTGTGATTGCTCCGCCAAAAAGATCGCGTTTGATAACGGATCCCATACTGGTCAGTTTGTTGGGTGGTGGATATTCACGACGTTTTATCGATAATTATAGATAAGGCAAGGAGTCAATGGCAAGTCATTGCGGTTGAGGAGGATGTTCTCAGCCTGCTCGGAGCCGTGAAAGGATAAACACGTGATGGATGAGTAGATGTGACAGTTACACGACGCGTCCGTCACATGTCGTGTTTCTGTTCACAACATCGATCTAGTGACTAACCCGCACAGAACTACAAGAAATATCTCTACCATTGTACCTATTCTGAATGGCGGGCGCGCGACGTCGCTCAACAATGCAGCCTGCTCCTGATCCACATGGGAATATACGATCAGGTATCCCCGTGCCAGCCACAATAAAGAAGCCCACGCCGAACATGCGAATGTCTCTGGCTGGTCCTGCCCTCCGTGCGCCATATCAAACTCCTGGCCCTGGTCCGAATTCAAGACAGTCGATGATGCGGTCCCAGAACACCAATCCATTATTACAGAGTACCACAAAGCCAAGCTACGGGAGGACTCCATTAAACAAGTAATTGCGGTCGATATCCTTCCACGTTACTCATACTAATTCGTGCACCTCAGCAGTACGCGTCGTGGATCTCTCTGGGCTGGCGGAGCGACTCTCGCTCCCCCATCAAGCAGCCAAATACTTAAAGATACTCGGCCGTTGCGGGACCGCCAATATCAGACGAAGATGCGACAAGAAATATTTAGCTACTTGCAAGGCGTGGGGTTCGACATTTCGATGGCGAGTTTAGCGAATATTCAGGGAAAGGACTACCGGGCGATCTTTGAAATTCTACTCCTCACTCTCGACCCCTCACATCCTCTAAACCAAAATGCTCGTTTCGAAGACGAATTTGTCCCCGCCCTGAAAGCCCTACGATACCCATTCGCGCACCAAATTGACAATAAATGGCTCGCGGCACCAGCTAGTATGCACTCGTGGCCTTCGCTTCTTGGTGTCTTACACTGGCTAGTTGAGATGTGCAAAGTGCGTCCCTTATCGCTGAGTGGTTTAACCTTTCTAAACTCGATTCCGCTAGTTGCGCAATGAATACTTGGACAGTGGCCACCCTACCCTACAAAACCCAAACGATATACCAGAAGAGTTTGACGATCAATATGATCACCGCGCACTTGCCTTCGAATATTTTGACCAGGCCTACACCGTTTGGTTGGAACTTATAGACGATTTCGTGGAACCAAATCAGTATCTAGAGGACAGATATGGCACGTGCCCAACTCCATTTCGCTGAGACTAGTAGTGCTGACTCGTCATTACAGCTCGAAAGGACGAAAAGGTGCAAATGGATCTAGAGGACCAGACGAACAGGCTTAATCAAGCAAAGACCCAGTTCAATAAGCTCAAGTCATCGGCGGTAAATAGTCTATTATGTGACTTTTGTTCGCACTGACTCCTCGGCAGGCTCCAGTTGCGAAGCTGCAGAATGAGAATGGGCTATTGACAGCAGATAGCGAAAAATTCCAGAAAATTCTACAGCAGTACGAGGGAAGGAAGAAGAAGCTTATTGATACCATCGCATACGAAAAGGCGGAGCTGACTACCGGTGGTACGTGATTGATTGGACCCAGACGCAGTTGGTGAGTTCTGATATAGCGTGAGGCAGCCGCTCACTTGGAACAGCTCAAGAAAGAGCAGGATAGGCTAACTGACGTCGTGAAAGCCCAAAATTTAACTCCGGAAGAGGTCATCCGCATGAACACCGATCATGAAATGCTCTCACGGAATTTGGAGGATCTCAAGCAGAAAATTGCTGAGACACACAAGGTAGTAATGACCCTCGAGGTCAACGTTACACATCGCGCGGAAGCGGCAGAAGAAGCCCTCGATGCCTACACCAATCTTCTTTCGTCCCTCGAGCTCTTTCCCCCACTTCCTCCTCCATTTGAGGATGTCGATCTCACCCTAGAGCTTAATACCGCGGCTTCGAATCCACAGCTCCTTTTATCTGGAGCAGATATCAGGAAGGTTGTCAAACCAACGCTCAGTGGCGTAGCTGAGTCCAAGCGTTCGGAACGAGCATCATTGGAAACTGAACGCATCAAGGTTGACAATGACCTTGATCAGCTTACATTGGAATGCGAAAACGTGGACGAAGAGATTGGCGAATCGGAGAAGAAAGTCATGGCCTTGAATGAACAGGCAGATGATTTGCGTGACGTGAGTTTTTCTTCTGCTCGTTTTCCTACATTTTTCTTACTCGGTTAAATCAGGCGGCGCTACAAGAGGCACTCATTGCGAGCGGGGAAGCGGAACGTTTGGAACGCGATCTCAGTCAGGCCAGGACAGTAGCTATGTCCAGTGGGATGGGGGTGAAATCCCGATTGCAGGCTCTTCAGTTCAAGTTGAGTGTATTTGGTTTTTAAATCTATTCACTGCGTGTTGACTGTCTCTGCGACGTCAGCTACCGAGAGCAGATAGAGAAAGTGTCCCGGCTGAAGGAGGAAACCGTCCGCGCTATCATAAAAAATAGCCACGACATCGCTATCTTTAAAGAGGAGGTATCCCGCCATCTGAGGGAGCTGCGAGAATTTGCCGAAGGTGGTTGACCAATTCTTATTGCGGCCTATATTTTTATTCCCCATTATCATGGGAATTTTGTTTCCTACCTATGGATTGTATAATGGTTACGCTGTCGGATGGCCCGCCGATTATGGCCGATTTCACCATACTTGTGCGTTAGCCGCCGTAATCCCGCGATTGAGTCTATTTGGAACCAGTTGTAGACTAGAGAAAGTGTCGACGGTGTCGAGGGAACCCTTATGTATGGAGGTATACACGCTGAGGACTTCAATCCAAACACGACTTTTCTCAGATGGCGAGGACTCTGAGACGACCTCCCTGCCATGGCATCCTTCACGATCACCTTGCGCTTCCTGGTGATTTTCGGCGTATTCAGGACCCCTCATGTTGCATGAGTGTCGGCAGCCGGTTTCCTGTCCTTGGGGCCGATAGACCAATGCGTAAGATCGAGATGATTAGGATCAACGGGCCCGGAAGGGCACCATGTCCACCATGGATGCGAGCGCATGCTTCGCAGCATCGTAAACGGCGGGCTAGTTCTCGACCTGGGCTCGCCATCTGTTTCGTTGTAGTGCTAGAATTGCCGATTCCCGCCGAGGTAGTCTACAAAGTTGACGTTTAGCAGTCCTTCGTCCGCCTAAGTAACACTTCACGAGCCGCTCGTACCTGGGTCAGCACATGATAAAGCCAGATTCCCCTCCCCCCCAGTGACAAGCAGGCCTTTCTTGATGTTCCGTTGTTCCGTCCCTCGATGTCGGCCACGTTCATCAGGGAACGAAGATTGCAGAGACCTTGTGTTCCGCTTTTGCCCCAGTGCAGAATAGCTTTATGTCGGCAAGTGATTTGCAATGTCGTTGGGACCTCTCCACATCCCGCAACCGGACATCCAGGAATCGTCTTTCGTGATGAGTCGAGAACAAGCAGCTAATTGGAGTGCGGGAATCGGAGGTGAGATTTTGCTTCTGGACAGCATCCATTGAATTTCTCGCGGCCTGGCACTTCATTCCACGTGAACTTGGTTCGGTAGCATCGCGCAAGGCAGGATCCCCGAGAATTCGGCGGCGATGACATGGTCCCTTGCTTCGTTGAGGAGTTTGTGCAGGATTAGGCAGGATTTCGGCTGTGAGGGTATACGTGACAGTAAGTCGGCAACTTGAACGTGGGAGATCTGCATATAACTCAGATAACTCGGCTTCGGCGATCAGAGTAAGCGGCGGTTATACATAACCTGACATAACCCGCCTCCGCGTCGCCCCGCAAGGACTGTTGTAAACGTGCCCTGGACGGTCTTTGGCCTTCTTCTGGAAAGGATGCCAATCGGAAATTCGGAAGCCATTCCCATTAATATTCACAGCCTTTCATAGCCTTAAAAAAATTGAGGTAATTATGTTGATCTCTCATCTGCCACTGCAGCGATCAAACGGCCAATCGATATCCTAGGTTTCGTTCGTTGCCTTCGGGTCACTTTTACCGTTGATAGGCTGGTCAAAGTAAAATGACACCCTACTTGTGGATCATCCTGACCCTGACGTTCGACACTATGCAAGGGGCGATAAATTCTTGGGGCCATTCTTCCTCGACTTTGAACATTTACTGCAGACGCAGTGTTGCCGGTGCTCGGAGTGTCTTTAAAAGCCACTGATTCGTCAGGGTCGTTGAGTGCTGAGCCATACCTACCAGGACTCCCAGAAGTAGTTCACGATTGCACAATGGCAGGATAGCGCAGCCCCGGTCCCTATGCACTCCTGAGGGAGTCGCGGCAATGGCCCACCTTGCCATGATAGAGGCGCGTTCTATGCAAGCCTTGTCTGGTGTTCTTTGATGGATGCTGTCGTCTGTGAGACTTCATTTTGCACTCCTGAAACCGTGCGCGAGATTTTAACCGTCACCGCTTTGTTACCTTGGAATATACGGAGAAAGTTACCAGATTCTTTCTCAGATCGGGCGTAGTCGAACTCGGCTGTGTATCCGGCTGCGTAGTATATGAAGTTTCATACCCGCTTCAGACAGCAGACCTCGCGATTCCCTAGGGCCTATTTGACGGTGCCGCATCGACCCAGATAAACGTCCGTAGACTCCTCATCACTCCCTTCGCCCTCTTCGCTTGGTATTAGAACTTCTCAATCTTGCTTATGTCTGAAGGGCACTATGGGCACTCGCCTAGCACATCTGTCGACCGTCAGGAGCAAGGGATTCTGGATCCTCTACTTCCTATGCCATCCTCCGCTTCTCTTGCGACCATGGTCGAGGCGCCCTCAGCCTTGAACTCTGAAGGAGATGTTGTTTACCTGGTGAGCAAGGCGGTGCTGCGTCCTTCTTGCCCTAGCAAGCCGGTACCCGATCCTAAGAGGAAAGTGTCAAAATGGATTCTCTTTAGGTTGTGGTTCAATATGTACAGGTACTCCGCCATCGATTTGCCTCGTTGATCATATCTAACTGGCGATTAGGAAATTCTTTGCTTTATCGTTCGGTTTAAATATGATCGGCCTCGCTCTTGCGGCGAGTGGTCATTTTCCATATGCCATCAAAAATTCCGGTGCTATGGTCGTTGGGAATCTTAACTTTGCCATACTCGTCCGTAACGAGGTTTTTGGTCGACTCCTCTATCTTTTTGTTAACAGTTGCTTTGCAAAGGCCAGTCAGCATCGTACATTGGGATCGACAATTTGATTGAAAGTGTTACTTTCCTTGCAGTGGCCACCCCTATGGTTTCGTTTAGGCTGCACGTCTGTCCTCCAGGTGAGAATATGGTCGTTCGTCTATGTATACAAGCCAATCCCTCTCTTGTTAGCACCTTGGTGGAATACACAGCGGCTGCTCCATCTCTAGCGTCGTATGGCTATTGTTCAAAGTAGTAAACAGCTTTCGACATCGAGAAGTCGACCCTAACTCCATCTTGATTTTGGGAGTTTTAACAAACGTTATAATCATGACTAGTGCGTTGAGCGCTCTTCCCTGGATTCGGAACACTTATCACAAGTAAGTCCCGCAAATATCGACACTATAGATCGTATTCAAGTGGCTACTTAGCGTCTTCGAGCGCTACCATCGATTTTCTGGCTGGATCGGTCTGATGGTCACATGTAGGGCCCTCGTTTGGGTAAAGTGAAAGTCTTCCTCATAGTTATCATCAGGGGCTTTAGTCATACTCGACGACACCTACAACCGCACAACACGTACGTGGGGTTTTGCGCATTTCGCCGGTCATCAAGAGGTCTGGATCACGGTGGGGATGACAATTTGGTCAGACTGTTGTCCTTTGACTTGAAACCTTTTCACTCATTTGACGCGTGAATATCCAGCATTGCCTTGCCTTGGTTTTTCGTTAGAAGAGTTCCCGTGGACATTGAGCTGGTAAGTGAACATGGGTGAGAACATGAGGCGAAAGCTAACACACGGTCCTAAATATTGTAGCCATCTCCTAAGGTGGCCATCATTCGGTTTAAACGTGGAATGCAACAAGGTCTTTTGGGACGCATTAGCCGTTCGCCCATGCTGGAATATCATGCGTTCGGTATTATTTCGTCAGTCACACCCAAACACCAAAGATTGTTTCTGTAAAGCTAACGCCCCTTTAGCGAAGGCCGCGATGCGGAATACCATTACATGATTGCTGGTGTTCAAGGTTTGCTCCACTGCATGCGGCTCGTGAATCACCCTGAGGTCTTTCTCTAGGTGACTTCACTCGTAGTCTTGTCAGTAACCCACCAAAGACAGTCTGGACTCGGGAGTTGAAGGTATGGACGGTCATTTCTATCTGGCATTCACTCAATTCGAGAATTGGAAGTTTGCCGGAGTTTCCAATTCGTCGACGCTTTATGCCCGGGGGATTCGCATCTGCACTGGCACTGGGATTGGTGCCGCGCTGTCCACATGTCTACAATCGCCGCACTGGTGAGATCCATTATCGGCTTTTAACTCTGTAAATGCTGACTGGGATGCAAGGTTTTTGATATGGATCGGTATGTCTACTCTGCAAATCCCTCGAGTGTAGTGAAATTGAACGAGTGATCAAGGCTCTGAACAAGAAAAAACGTTTGGGCCGACCATCAGTGGTCTAATTAACAAGCACATTGGGCCTGAACGTTTGATCCTATGGGATAGTAAGTTGCGTAATGGCAGGCCCGACACGATGAAACTTTTGAAAGAGGCATATCACAACTGGAACGCAGAAGGTACGGGTCGTCAGGATCGCCTGAAATACACAATGACCCCCCTTACAGTGGTTTTCATTACGTCTAACTATACCGGGAACTCCGAGATGATGCAGGGATGCAAGGAAGCAGGAATTCCGGCTTTTGGAACGCTATGGGATTTTGTGCGTATTCATCAAGCTCACTGATCATTCGTTGGCTGACGTCCTTATCTGTTATCTAAAGTAATGTTGACCTTCCACAAAGTCTTTGCTGCACGACATGATTGGACGTTATATCGATATAATATTTAGCTAGGTCTTCATATTGAACACCTTTTTTTTGAGACAGTGGCCCGGTTGAAATCGAGCTTTTCGAAGTACTTGTTCCCTATCACCACCACCACCACCACCACTACTATGTACATGTGCAATAGAAGCTTCGGGACCCTAATAGGCTCTTCTCAACAAAACACTCGCTGCCGGCGCTCCTAAAGTAAGGTGTTGATTTGGTAGACTCGAACCAGTCCCAATTTGAAGTCGCGGAAGTTGATGATAGTCGATCAATGCTACCGCGAAATAGGTGATCAAACGACTCTGTCTTTGATCTTTCAACATAAGTTTTGTAGGGATTGGTTCGAGTCTATTGATTTGGCGACCGCGGCAACCGCTACTAGCCTGACCAGGTAATGCGTCACGTAAATAACCCATCACCCCAGATGTTAAGTTTTCATACATATGAGATTTGAATAGAATATCAGACTCAGTACTAGACTTTTGAGGAAATTGGGATATGAATTTTTCTTTTTGAACTGCCAAATGAGTCAGACCTCGACAACCGCAACTCAACCACAACCACCTCCTTAGTACTCCAGTCTCCAACTGTGGATCGATTGTCCATGTAACTAAAAAGGATCAGAATTGGAGCGAGATCGAGCGAAGAAGGAAAAATTGTTACAAGTACAAGACGGAATACGATACACCTATCCTACAACAATCAATCTATATGTCCAATACTATAAAGACATGCGCGTAGCTGTCCGTAATTCTGCTCGCTTCCGTTCTTTCTATGACACCCAACAACATAAATGTGCGAAACGACCTCTAGAAATCCGCCATGGAACACGAAACACGCGCAGCCAACAGGCTGTTCGCTGACGGCCAACCGATGACCTGGATGTGTGCATGGGCACGAGCGCGCTGGCCCACTCCAGAGGAACCCGAGGCAGCATCTACGCATGAACAGCAGGAGGATTTCGGCTTCACCCAGGCGCGTAGTGGATGCGGCCAGATAGAGGGGTAGTTTCCAGAACGGCGGTCGCGGAGGATTCCGCGGTGGCGAGCGTGGACACCGTGGTGGCTTCCGAGGCGGTGAGCGTGGTGGTAAGCTCATCGTGTTGCACGCAGCAATTGGAACCCTTCAACCATTTCCTGCAGTGTCTTAAGTAGACTGTAGTAGTAGTAAGTAGTCCGTGTTGAGTTGGGCTGTCGCAGAATACCGCCGAGGTGATGGGCAAGAGAGTCGAGGAGAAGACATTTGCTGCGAAGGCAGAATAACTGAATGCGAAAGAATCGTGAATGATGGCGGAACATTGAGCTCGATAGCAAAGTGATGGCAGCAGGGATAGCGGGATCTGGGCCAGAGAAGGATAACATGATGCATAAAGGGTGGCCGGAGGGAAGGGGGATATCGGCTGGTATCAGGTTTACCAGGAGTAGAGAGTGTGCAGAGGGTATGCAGATACAAAGTCCTGAATCGGGGCTGAGAGCACAGGTTCTTGAAAGCTCCATAAACCGAAGCACCCCGAGGTCAAGATGCCTGTAACATGCTAGGAGCCGGAGGTTACGAGGCGTGGGACGCCTGGTCTGTGAATTAGGTCGTTGCCACCGGCTAAGATGATGAGGAAGTGAGAGGTAATGCTGAAGACATAAGGCATGACACGGGGAAGGGGGAACACCTAGCGGGCGTTCTCTTGACGTTTTGAAGATCCGCAGCTCCGACTACTGTCTCCTCCATGTCTCAGTGCTGTTCGCAGTCCAGTACCCTTCCAATATCTGGCCATGCTTTCCCATCCACTGCCATCGCCGATTGGGGTGCACCGCAGTGTTTGGGTGCAAAGGGACACCTCTTCGGGCTAACTCTGCGATTATTTTTGCGATGTTACGGCTATCCTGTCAACAATGAAGAAGCAATGAATAAGCTGGTCTTGCACAAGCGGGTCACGCCCAGTGATAACTCACATCAATACCACTGTGCTGCCTGCCTTCGAAGCTCGGTAGTCCGAGGGTTTTCAATTGGGCCGGTATATTTAATGTGCGGCGCCTCGGACCGTCCCACCCCTGTCAAATGTTGGCTCCAATGGTTTGAATAGACGACATTGCATATGCGCACTTTAGCTGTTTGCGACTGCTTGGGTGGTTCACGAGAATGTAACCAATCTAGAACAGAGGTCCGTACGTCGAGAACATCGCCTTGAATCCAGCCTGGCATTGGAATCTAGCATATAATCCAGGCATTATGAGAATTCGCGATAAGCACGTCAAAAGCACGTCAAATGAAGATTCACTACCTTTGATATAAAACATTGCTTCACAACAAAATCGCGGACGTCAAAAGGGCCATCACTGCACCAACAGAACCGAACAAGTCGTTCACCAGTCTCTTCGATTAAGCCATGTTTCATCATGAATTTTTGGAATGAAGCCAACACCGCCGGAAATAAAGGTGCCGAATCTACTTGTCCCTAAGTAAGTGTAGAAGATCTCTCTCTGTCAAAACGTAGTCATTGTAAAGCGAGACTAACCTGCGTGATGCCAGTGAGATCTCTGCAGAATTGGGAGAGTATAGGCTGCCATGTGGGTTTGACAAAGCTGCGGAACTCTTCGACGACTTCTAGCTGGCTGGCTTTGTGGTCGTCTGACCTGTCCTTCCATCGCATCAAGCAGACTGGGAATTCCTGATAATGCACCATGCAAAGGGTGAGGAAGGTCATAGAGTGTCATTCTCTTTCACGCACAATGATTTCGTTGGGGAAGCTAAAGTCGGTCCCCAGATGACATGTCGCCTCCACGTCCAGCACGAGGAACGCTTCATAAGGCTGTTTCGCCTTGGGCGGTGGGGGTAAGGGGGAGACGGGGATGGAGACGAACCCTTTCTTCGCCAAACGAGTCTGGCGCGTGTAACGCATGTGCCGCACAGGAGGTGATGGTTCAGGTAAAGCGCTGTCAGGAGAGGCTTCGGCTGGTGGTCTGCGACGCCGGATGGGGGAGGGCGAGATTTGTATACTCTCAGGCGCTTGACTGGGTTTATCGCGCAAGTGGTCGGAAAGGAACCCTTTATAGTACCATCTTAAAAGGCACGTTGCCGCAAATAGTACCGCACAAATGATCCAGTTCGCAGCAAGGACCCTGAAAGGCGGAGCATGAAATAAAAGATTCAACAAGCCATCCAGCGTTGCAGGGAGCATGTTACAAGGAAGAGTTTCGACCGCAGTGGGCGCAATCAAGGACTTAAATAACATCACGTGTCCAAGACACTGAATTTTCTGCTAGTCTCGTCTTCCACTTATCTTTTCACGATGAATCAAGGCGGCGACGACCTAGAAGATGACTTTGTGATAGATGACCTCGTGGCGCTCTCCGAAGAAGAGGTTGCACCAGACGGAGATTTCTTTTCTGACGACAACGACAACGACGCCAGTGCGGATGAAGATGAGGCGAATGGAAATGTACTGGCAAGCGCAAATGCTGATGACGCAGCAGTCCTAGCGAAAAAGCGGAAACGGCGGGAGAAGGAAAAAGAGCGAAAGGCGAAGGTCCATCAAACTATTCATTCAAAAGGACACCAGTCTCATCATTGTCATAACTAGAAACGCAAGCTGGCGGAGAGTGTCGATGTAGTCCAGCAATCTGTCGCCGCCCAATCGTCTAACGAGCTTTCGGATTACCTTGCATCTAAACAGGCGGCGACGTTCTCGAAAGTAACTGCCATTGAACTCGAGGATATGCGAATACCAGGTGCGTGTCACTTTCAGACGGGATGGAAGGATATTGTTAAATTGACAGGCAGACAGCACTGTCCATAGCGGATACTACATCATGGACTGGACCACGAACACTAGACCAACTAGTGGATTTTATCATCAAAAGTGCGCCTCTAGTTCTATGAATCGATCATAATCGGGTCTAATGGTTGCATCGAAGCAAACCCAACACTTCATAAACGCTTGTCACAGAAATCCAAAAACAACGGGGCACCAACGCTTCTATTCGTCACAGGAGCTGCTTTACGAGTCGCAGACGTTACACGAGTTCTGAAGGACAAGAAGCTGAGAGGCGACAAGGGTGGTGAGGTTGCTAAACTGTTTGCGAAGCATTTCAAGCTGGCCGAGCATGTTGCGTACTTGAGACGAACAAAAGTCGGTGCTGCTGTAGGCACACCAGGTCGGCTAGGAAGGTTGCTCTGTGACACAAGTAAGTCTTCCGAAAAAGCAGCTCTCTGTTCGATTGCATAGCTGATGATCCTTAATATTATATCAAGATGCACTGACCGTTTCTGCTCTCTCACATATAATACTGGACGTCACATATCAAGATACCAAGAAGCGGACGCTCCTGGACATTCCGGAGACTAGGGACGAGGTTTTCAAGACGGTGTTGGGTGGGCCAGAGGTGCAAAAGGCGATCAAGGAGGGGAGGATACAGCTGGTTTTGTTCTAGAATGACTTCAGAGAATCGAATCATGCTAAGTTACTTGCATACAATAATGAATGATTAGAAACCCTTGGGATTGGTCCTGAGTGTAAGCTGCAAAGTCACGAATACATCAGTCACTGCCCATCATGGACAAAGGTAATCGCGCACCCGTGTCCACTTAGGCACCTTGTGAATCCCCTTGCGGTAGCCTCTGGCTGTCGGACTGAATATTGTGT
Organism: Lyophyllum semitale; assembly: GCA_018851285.1. Lineage (NCBI taxonomy): Eukaryota > Fungi > Basidiomycota > Agaricomycetes > Agaricales > Lyophyllaceae > Lyophyllum > Lyophyllum semitale. The sequence goes on along the minus strand of JABCKH010007663.1, from coordinate 13,930 downwards.
ATTTGTCTCGTGCAGGCATTTCGTGTTCTTTGGGCAGCTCCAACGCCTGGTCCTATTTATGGTTAGTTTGAAGTGTGAAGAGGAAGGGTCTGGACGCACTAGCGCGCTGCAGTGCACCCCACTCGCTCTCACCGCCTCTATGACAGCATCCACTTTCTTCAGTCTGGCCCGAGCATTCGCTTTTCGTGTTGGCGATAGTTTCCACGGCGTCTTCCTATGGCAGCGTTTGAGACATTTCTGCAGCTAAATACAGAGGGGTACTTACCAGAGAAGACCGCCAAGATTTACATGGGACGGTCGAAACGCGCCAAACATGTGGTGGTCAGAGAGCAAGTGGAGAAGAAGAGTATTTGACCGTGGGAAACGATGGGTAAAGGTTGTAAATTGGAGTTGCGCAAATCTCACTTCATCCTAAACCATGACTACCCTCGTCGAACCTGTGCACGTCGCAATGAACGGCGTAATTTCAAATGGTATTCCCAACATTCAGATGGAGTTTACCTCTAGCGGGGGCTCTCTGAGGTTTTCCAGCGGCCTCATTCTTCCGCCTCCTGAAATCAAGTGTAAGTTCTTTCACAGATCTAGCTTATGCACAACTAATTCTTCCGTTATGTAGCCGTTATCGATAGGACTGCCCTATTTGTCGCGCGCTCAGCCAATCCTCCACAGTTCGAGGACAAAATTCGCGAAGGACAGCGAACCGACCCCAAATTCTCCTTCCTCAACCCGGCGGACCCGTATCATGCATACTATCGACACCGGATGGAAAAAATAAACCGAGGGGAACTGGACGAGACTGCACCCGAGAAGGATGGTGAGGCAGAAGATGAAGCTCAACCTGCTGAGAAACTCGATGTAGGTGTGGAGCCTCCGCCTCCCGAGTACATTATGGACCTGCCGAATATCAGCAGTATTGACCTGTACGTCCTATGATTCATATGTAATTCTACTCAACTAATTTCTGAGCTTAGTGACATCATGAAATTGACTGCACTCTTTACCGCTCGCCGCGGACGAAGCTTTCTTGCCAACCTATCCGCACGTGAGGGTCGCAATTATCAGTTTGACTTCCTTCGACCTACTCATTCCCTCTTCGGATATTTCAACCGGTTGGTGGAGCAATACACAAAAGTATTACACCCTAACAAGGAGGTGTTGGAACAGCTGAAGGAGCGGACACAGGAGAATTCACGGTGGAAGGCGCTGGAAGTTGCAAGGAAGCATGCAAAGTGGGAAAAGAACAAGCGGGAGAAGGACAAAAAGCGACAGGATGATCAGGAAGCTGAACGAAGTGAGTCACATCCTCTGCTCAATAGGCACTCGGCTAAATACCTTTTGCATTTAGTTGCATTTGCCGAAATCGACTGGCACGATTATGCTATTGTGCAGACGATCGAGTTCACGGTTGCTGACGCCAATTCGGAGCTTCCTCCTCCAATGAGTGTTCAAGAGGTCGAGAACATGACGCTGGCTCAGAAGAGAATGGCGGCAATGATCATGGAGAACACTGTGGAGGATGTAGAGGCACATCGTGCTCGCCAAGCTGCGGCAGAAGCCGAGGCAGCTGCAGCAGTTGGTGGTGCTGGTATTGGGGGCGACGAAGATGCGGCAATGGAAGAGAGTGACGAAGAAGGCGAGGAGGTGCAGAGTAGGCAGAGGCGCGAGGAAGAAGAACGCGCCAGGGAAATCGCTCGTGCGCAGGCACTCCAGGCGAGTTCTGTTAACACTGCTGGTCCTATGAAGATTCGGACGGATTACGTTCCCAAGTGTGAGTACCTTCTCCCTGTCAGTCCAATTGTATATCTGAGTCCCCTTCTCAATAGTGGACAAGAGGAGTGGAAAGGCGGCTATAACCACTTGCACAATATGCGGACAACAAATTGCCGTCGACGAACTACAGGAGCACATGCGGATTGAGCTCTTAGATCCTCGATGGAAGGAGCAGCGTAATGCCTTAGAAGCTCGTAAAGCCCAAGCTTCAGAACTACAACGTGGTGCCAATGTTGTATCGTCGCTCAAAAATCTCGCTAGTGCGCGTGTGGACATCTTCGGTGCTGAAGTAGATGAGCAGCGGAGAAAGAGAGAAGAGGAGGAACTGCGCGAAAAACGCAAAGAGAGGGAGAAGGTTGTTTGGGACGGTCACACTGCTTCGAAGGCGAACACGCTGGACAAGTTTTCAACAAATGTTAACTTCGACGAACAAATCGCTGCCATCCATCGTGCGAAGGGTCTTGGACCGTGAGTTGCCTTCCCTTTTTTAAAGTATTTGTTCTGATATTTTTTTCGTTGATAAAGTCAAGACGCCAACGCCATCGGGCCTGGTATCGGACCTGCTGCTGTCCCGCCACCGCTCGCCACGTTACCACCCGCACCTGCCTCCCTTCCGGCCCCGCCCCAATCAGCTGGAAATACGGGCGCTTACCAGGCTGCTACAATTTCTTCGGGCCCACAGCCAGCGTCTATGTATTCAAATCAACCTCCCCCAGTCATGCTTCCACCCTTACATTACCAGGGAATGGACGCAGCCCAGCCGTTCGGGTACCAGCCACCTACTCCTGGTATGCACCCCTCTCGTATGGCCGCCCTCGCCGCTGCCAATGGAGCACTACAGGCGCAAGCTGGCCAGGTCAGGTCTGCAGATGAAATGGAGGGTGGCGCAGATGAACTGCCTCCTGCGAAGCGCCAACGGGTTGCGAAATTGCCGGGAGGTCAACTGTATCCGGAGGCGGACTGGCTCGCCATGCATCCTGTGAGTTCCTTCCTTGATTACTCGACGAAGTATTGACTTATAGTTATACTCCTCCAGCATCCCATTTCACTTCGCGTCCAACTTCCGGAAGACCCGTCGAAGCCTGAATGGAAACTCGAGGGAAGTGTGGTCACGATACCGGATTTGCCTCTCGACTTGTTGGTTTCGACTCTGCGCGATCGCATTTTGCGTCACCTTGATAGCACGGTGGGTGCTTCGCGCATCAGGCTATCCTACGATGGCAAGATGCTTACGAACTCGACCTCGATTGCGAGCTACAATCTGGAGGACGAGGACCTGCTGGTATTCAGTCTCAGGGATCTCAAGAAGAAGTGATGCCCTATGGAGACGCGGATTATTGGGAGATTTGTATTTTGATAGCTTGTGATATCAGTTGTACAATGATTGTGCTGCTTCTACGTTCCTACTGCGTTGTATGTCTAAAAGGTACATTTAATAAGGAGCCATTCGCGATCAGTAAAGTAAAACGAAAATGGTGGGGCTATCTGCAGATCTGAATGGATTGGCGGCATTGAACTATGGACCTGGAATAAATAAATGAAAGTAGAGTCCAGGCTTGTGTCTGGGTCTTTCTCCCCTTGATAACCAACTAGTAGAGACAGAAAAATCAGGTCATACCCGCGGTGACCGTCCTGCTATGGACCAACGAAGTACTCGCGTTCAGTCGCGCATGGCGCAGAATGCACTCGGGGTTGCCCCGGCCACGTTGGCGGGTAAAGGTGGTTCGGATGTCGCCAGCGAACCAACGGGGGTGAGGGCGGAGCACGAGATGATGATCGCGCTCCCATGCTTGGCACTCCGGAAGGCTGGAGATGTCTGGAGTCTTCAGAGGAGTCCTCGGAGGAAGCCTGAGACGACGTGAACAGCCTTCCTCTCTTCATCTCTTCGTCCCGAGGGTCGAGAGATATGGGGACAGTGTCTTGCAACCACTGTTCATCTTCCTCGCTAGGTTGGTGGGATGCGGAGAGTGTACGCTTAAAGATGCTCTGGGGCGAATGGAGGTAGGGTGATTGAAGAAGAGAGGGCGGGATGGGTGTGTCAAGTGGTTGCGGGGCTACTTGTAGAGATTTTCTACGGCTGTGATGCTTTGTCGGCTGGGGCACACCGTCTGTAGAAGGATACTTCATGAAACTGAACAACGTCGCGGGAGGGATGAGGGCGTGTAAAGGCTCAGAGCGACGTAGAGAAAGACGGCAACTGCAGAAGCAGATGACAGAGAGCCGCCAGCAGCTTTTATTATACGAGTGAACGAATTGAATGTGATCGGAAAACCTTTTGTCGCATTTGTCCAATGTCTCGTCTCGGCGGACTCGTAGTGGCTGCTGATCACGAGAAAGGACTCTGTTCACTGCTACATACACTATCTTACACACCAATCTGAGTACATTCCGAGCATGACAACGAGATAGCAAATGCGTTATAGTATATACTCGTTAGAATTGACATTCCAAAAACCCTCAAACCATTCTGCGGCAAATGATCGCGAACGCTATCACAAACAGCATGCAGATAGCACCATCAACGAGAAGGAGAGGAGGCTTATGCGTCCTCCGTCGTGCTTCTAGGACGACGGCAGTCGCAGCAGCGTCCGGAGTTTCCACGGCAGCTCGTGTGATGAACGGCGCTGGACGTGTGTGCATAGGCCCCGCCGTAACAGGAGTTCCTGCAGGCAGGAGGGTATCGATGCTGTGCACGACTGCAGCTGGAGTTTCGGGGGTCACATCAAGCTGAGGGGTAACAGTAGGTGCGGGAGATGCCTCCGCTGGTGCTGTCTCAGATGGTGTGCGGGCCCATGATGCTGACTCTGAAGCGGCTGCACTGGGTAGTGCCGGAGCACTTGTCTCGCCGGCCGCGGCTGGAGGATCTGGAAGCAGTGCCAGATTAGATTCTTTACAATGCGGACAAACCCATTCTCGTGACCTGCAAAATCTAGATTAGTACCTCAGATCCAAGATCAGAGACTGAATAGCCTACAAAGCTGCCAGTCGTTTCCGCTCTCCCGAAGGATATTCAATCGATCCTATACCACTTGCATTCTGTCCTTTGAGCGGGAAAAAGCCCTGCAGACCAAGAATAGCTGGAATTTAGATGAGCGGCGAGATTTGAACCCAGTACAAACCACTAATACCTGTTCTAACGCCCCATGCAGGCTGCCAGAGCTCTTCGTGGTCTAAAGCATTGTATTAGCGAGGCGCTTCAACATTCGTTTGCAAGACGCGCTCACAGCTTGTGAAGCTGATGCAAATCTGCGTGAGATAGGGTAAGCCAAGAGTTCAATGGGAAGGCAAAGATATTCTCACCTTCGTGTTGAGTTCAAATCTTCCATTTGGTGTAAGCATCATGAGTGAAGGAGGACGGAATGGGTATTCGGCCGGTAGGAGGATGCGGAAATGATATAATCCCCCTTCAAAGTCGGTTCCTGCGGGCCCACGAAGTGTACAATGCCATTCCTGTATTTTGATTGAGTACCGGATGGTATATTGTATTCACAAGCAAGTCACTGACAAAAATATCGTCCTGGGATAAGAGGCCAGTAAGTTTCGACAAAAAACAGGGTCTCGAGAGGCATCGCACCTCTAATGGCGCTGCAGAATAATCAGTGCTGGGGTCATTCGCAAGTTCCTTCGCCTCTTGCATTATCCGTTTGACCGCTGGGAGCAATATACTGAGATGCAGTCGTTAGTGGACCATTGTACCCCACTTACCAGAGTTATTCTTGTTCAGAGATTTCGCAGCCATTAGGGACAGCGTTGCAGTTGGCGAGATCCTGAGTGAGTTTATCAGGTAGTACTTGTAAGAAGGGTGCGGGTAATGGCCAAACTATTGACGTGGAAGAAATATCACGTGCCGCGAAACTTCAGCACCCCGATCTTTTCAACTTCAAGTTGAAGACTTTTGGTGGTTTCTCTCAGACCCGGCTCGGGTTATCCAGTCGACCTCGGTAGAGATGACAATTCACATTAAGAACCTCAAGGTTCGACCTCGTAAAAGTCTGTATTTATTCCTTTTTCGCCGCAGTACAGTCTCAATTCGCGACCAACTCTAGATGCGACACATAACATGTGCGGAACACAGTTGGCTGCGATGCTCGGCTGTTGGGCTGCCACAAACGACTTAGCATCAACAAGTTTGTGCAAGGAAACCGCGCAGGCCCTTTTCCAATGCATGCGCACAACGGTATGACTCGCTTAGAACTTAGGTTGTTTACTTCTGACTTGCCTCTGTTTCTTAGCCGCTTCCGAAAAAGCAACATAAACCCGCTATTAATTACCATCTCGCTAGACTGGGCAAAAAGATACAATGAACAGATCCTTTCATTGCAACCCAATATTGTGGCATTGTCTCACTATCGAGAAGTTGTTGCATGTAGTCAACCTGATGATGAACCACGCGATGATGGGCACTGGAAAGGCATGCTCCTAGAATCTCGCTTCACTCACGCGTTCCGAATAAATCATCATCTGCTCTGTGCACAACAGAACCACGGACGAATGGCACGAATACACAAGTCGTGAAATTACACCTTACAATCAAGGTTGCAGCAGACAGGAGGCTCGTTCTTCGATTCCCGCGCGCAGTTCGTTCAAAACGTGTTTTCCTCCCCTGTTGTGCTTCTAACTTGTCGTGCGACGATCCTGAACGCGTGGATACTGCACGTAAGTCAGCGACTTGGCCATGGGACTTGCAGCATGGAAGTTGGCCCTGAACGGCCGTCAACTGCGAAGCAGAATCACCTTGTGATCTTCTTTTAAGGGCAAGAATCGAGACGCCAACATCTCGTCTTACTTCTCCTCCATGCAGCAGCCTGAAAGTGTGGCGATATTTTGGGACTTCGGTTTGTGACCTTTCAATTTCTCGAAAAAATATTTCTAATGGATCACCAGAAAACCTTCCTCCAAGTCTCAACACCTCTGGATATGAAGTCATTGAGAGTATACGTTCATTGGCCCAAGCCTTTGGAAGCGTGATCCTGTTCAAAGCATACCTTGAGGTCACGTCACTGACCTCGTCGAACCTTCGAACTGAGCTTCAGGCCTCCGGCGTTTCTCTGACAGATTGCCCCCATAATGGCAGGAAAGACGTGGTGGATAAGATGTTGATAGGTCAGTTGTGCCATCTCCAGATTTAAAAGCCACACTAATGAATATAACTAGCCGATATGGTGGCATTCGCTATCGACCACCGACCTCCAGCTACGATTATCTTGATATCAGAGGATCGTGATTATGCATATGCTGTATCACTCCTGCGGTTCCGACAGTATCAGGTGGTCGTGGCCTGCCCTTCGACTGTGCACAACAGCTTGTTAGCACAAGCATCAGTGCACCTGGATTGGAACCCCGAAATGTTAGCCGAAAGCAGCTATCAAGAGCGGTCCTCCTCCTCAAAGCCTCAGGGGCCTTCGACCCCCTTCCGACGAAGGGCAAGTTCAGCGGCGAGCAGGGCATTCGCACCGTCAATTCCGAAACCCAATCTTGATGGCGATGGCGACGATGACTTTCTCTGCGGACCTCGCCTCGACGCTGGCTCGCACTCCACACGCGTTAATGGAGCTGCGGACGAGAAGGCTCCATACACTCCTCACAACAATGACCGGATGTCTTGGAGGCAATTTTCGTTCAGAACGCCTTCCAGGCCATACTCCCCTCCCGCCTCGTTTCGATCTGCGAAGTCGTCCCCTCCGACGCCGCCACCTATTGAGCGAAAAGCATCTGAACCTACCTTCGTAACCATCGGCGAAGGTCTCTTTGAGAGTTCCAGCAAGCCTACCTTGCCAAGGGGCTTTCCTTTTATTGATACTGAGCCCACCGTTATGTTACAAGCCCAATTATCTACTCCAAAGGAAGTCCCTCCGCCTGCGCCTATCCCCTCCTCTCTGCCCACGCCCGCACCTTCGTTCCCACCTGTGCCCCTGCCTGACCCAGTTCCTGCTTCCACCCCGACCCCGGGCCCCCCTTCTCTGCCCACGCCCGCACCTTTGTTCCCATCTGTGCCCCTGCCCGTCCCAGTTCCTGCTTCCACCCCGACCCCGGGCCCTGCACTTGCACCCATGCCCAGCCCCCCATCGGCCACACTGAAGTTGCCTGAGACTTCGAAATCCGTTTTCCGGCCAACTCCGCCCTCAGCACCAGCGTTGAGCACGCTTTCGGCCGCCCCAGCGCCAGCCACGCCGACGCCGGCGTCTAAGTCAACTAGCTTGCCTGGCAGCGCAGCTCCGCAGACATCGAAGCTGACTGCAGCGAACGGGACTGTACCGCCAAAAAAGAACATAAACACAATCGCTGCCCACTTCAGGACACTGATTACAGTGCTGGAGGCCCGCAGCCGGGCTGACGGCTCTAGAAAGGTCTCCCGATCAAACCTCGGGAATGACCTCGCCAAGCACAAATCACTCTATGGCCAGGCTAAGGTGTCCAGTTTTGCATCCTACATGCTTTTGGCTACCAACGCAGGCATTGTGGATGCTGGAGGATCTGGGAGTGGCCAGTGGATTACCCTACGTCCAGAATGGTCTAGCTCCACGACATTCCCAGCGTCCAGCTGAATTCTCCCTGTACTAGTTATTTCCTGTTGTACATTTTCCATATTTCTTATGTTGTGCTTCGGACGGATCCGACAAGTGTCAATTGAGCGCACTTTCCGTAACGACTAGGTATGCTTGCGATTAAAGAACCAGCCTGGGTGCTTAGAGCTGCTGGTGCGGAGAGACGATGCCAACGTTGAGTTGCTTGGACCACCTCTAGCAAAGGAGGTTCTTCGATGCATGATCGATTGACAGTACTTACGCAAGTGGCAAACCGCGGAGGCTAACGCCGCCGGTGAAAACGGTCGTTCCAATCGCCCGAAGTTATCACGTGCATCGAAGGCACCTCCAGAGTCGACAAATGGACTTGGCTGCTTTGTGGCTGCTGGCAACAACTTGAACAAGATTCAAGATTGACGCCCATGAACCCCACTTATACACACTTGACAGGAGAGGCGGTATCAGGGCATCACTCCTGCTTTACGTCGAAATGCACACTGGGGATGTGGCCATCTTTTGGGACTACGGTTTGTTAAAATTGTGCCTTCCGTGCATAATGCTTATTGGGGGATTGCTTCTTCCTAGAAAATTGTCCTACGGCTTCCTCCTTCACTGGATACGAGGTTGTGAAGAAAATACGCTGCGTCGCTCACAATTTTGGGACCATCAAGCTATTCAAAGCATATCTCGAATTATCTGATCCCACTACGTTCTCCAAGTCCCTCGCACTTCGCTCAGAGCTTCAGTCTTCGGGCGTGTCCTTGACAGACTGCCCTCATAATGGACGCAAGGATGTTGCCGACAAAATGATGCTTGGTGAGTCGCGACTCAGTAGGAATATAACATACATTAAGCCTACATTAGTGGACATGCTTGCATATGCCATTGATAATCCAGCCCCTTCGACTATCGTGCTCATATCAGGAGATCGTGACTTTGCTTATGCAGTCTCGATACTACGGCTTCGTCGGTATAGGGTCGTGATAATATCTCTGCAAGGTGTTCACCCTAGCCTAAAAGTCCAGGCATCCGTTTTCTTGGATTGGAATACTGATGTGTTAGGTGCCGAGGTCATAGATGAATCACCAAGCACTGGTAGTTTCCCTCGGGCGGAGGACCGTCGTGCTTACGTTCCTAACTGCCAGAGAGAATTCTCTGGGAGGAGGCATCCTCCAGCCTTTCTGTTCCCTCGCAATAGGTTCGGCGTCGAGGACGAATCCGATGTCGATATTCTGGAATATCTGCACAACAAGGGAAATAACGTTGGGAGGTTCAGAAACCTTACTTCGTATACTTCCAGAGACGTAACGGAAGACCCGTCAAGAGACAACCAATCCTACGCTGCGTCAAAAACGCCCTTCTCGCATGAAGATAGGCACGTGGATTCTGTCCCCGTATTCAGGTCCCCCTCTAGAACAGAATCTGCGCCTGCTGCCCTGCACATGAATGATACTTTCCCAACACCAACAGTCGTAAATCAGCCTATCAGTGCTACGGCCATAAATGATGGTCCCGCTCCCCAAGAACCTGTGACTGGGAGCTCCTTCCATATACCTTCCCAATCCTTCGCGAAATCCGGTCCCTTCCCGGTTCAAAACTCTAGTCCCAACCCTTTGACATCTCCAGTGACTCCAATTGCAGTCCTCGGATCGTCGCCGCCAACAGAACCCGCCCTTCCTTCCAAAGCCCCATTACCTCCGAACATTGGTGTAGCGACGTCGACAGCAATCAGTCCCTCGGACGTGAAGGCACTTTTCAAGGGAATCGTACCCACAGCCTCTTCGGTTCAACGGAGTGAACTCAAAGTGGTTCCTCCTCTTTTCAAGCTTTTGGTGCAGCGACTCGAATTCCATCGGTCGAAGGGGTTTTCTCGCCCGTTCCGCTCAGGTATTGCCGTGGAGCTTGCAACCCAAGATAATACCTTGTACAGACGAGCAGGCGCTGAGCGGTTTGGGCAGTATGTCGCCCTGGCGGAAAAGGCGGGTATTGTCGAACTCGGCGGCAAAGAAGGGGGTGCATGGATAGCACTGCGCCCCGAATGGTATAATGCGAAGACAGACTAAGCTCGTCCCCTACCCTGGATTGCTGGTAGATTCGGACCTTGTGTCCTTGTAATTGCCAAACACGGAATGTTCTCTTGTACTCTCATGCTCCCTGATGTGAACTCTTACCTGACTCTTGCCATCATTCGAGTCATCAACAGTCATTCGTCCTTGGTGGCCATGTTAGAGTTACCCAGCCTCATGTTGCAGTTTACCGGACTACGTATGGAGATATGCATGTCCTTTGTCTTGCTCTACAGACTCATCTTGAACTCTGGACACCGCATTAAGCCCCCTCATCCGATCCATTCTCACTGGACGCCTTGCGCTCGATAACATCTCAAATACGATGGTACAGCGAATCGCTATCTTCTGGGATTTTGGTCAGCAGTGTGGCTCGTTTTGCACTCGCTGCTTACCACAATGATTGTACTAGAAACATGCCCGCTCGCAGAACAACCTTTAACAGGATATGAGGCAGTCGACAGCGTTCTCAATGTTGCTAACTCGTATGGTGGTGTCACAGTGTTCAAATTATACATGGAGGCTGCCGCCGATGAACCTTCGAGTCTCTCGCCAGCTGTTCAATCCCAACTTAAGCTGTGCGGAGTCTCGTTGGTTCAGTGTAGCAGGGCTGATTCCAACGTTCCCATCAAGTTGTCCACGGGTCAGTCAGCTTCGTACAGAACACACTCAAATTTTTGAAAGTGGGAAACAGATATGCTCATTTTCGCTGTCGACACCCCAGCCCCGGCAACGATAATGCTGATTTCAGGTAACCACGCCTTCACATACCCGATCTCTTTGTTACGTTTCAGAGGATATCATGTCGTACTCGTCGTTCCAACTGCAAATCATACCCGCGAAGGTCTCGAATCGCTAGCGTCCGTCGTACTTGACTGGAAAATGGATATTTTACACCACGGACAATTTCGTAGAGAAAGTAAGTTTAGCGTGGTTGTACTGGCCCGGGAATGCCCCAGCGATTCAACTCCATGTGACAGGTACAACTTCCTTTGTCAACGATCCCGATGACAAGGCAGAGAGCCCAGCTTCAAGGCAGATCTCGATTGCGGCTCTTAAGCACCATTACAGTGGTTCCTTCAGAGGAAGCCATCAGGCTAGTCTCAAGAACGAGGTTGCTTCTTCCACCAGACCTTCTGAAGTGGCAAAGAGCTGGAGAAACGCTGATGCGCAACCTCCCTCTCCCAGACTTGCCTTGGACCCTGATTTCAATAAGAACGAAAGCAACAATTTGCAGAAACCGAGAAGACTGCCACCATCCCCATTCGCAGACAAAACTCACAACCCCAGTCTTCCAAGCCCCTCTACATCTCTCGGTCGACTACCTCGTCTTCACTTTGCTCTCCCTGAGCTAGCGAATCCAAGACCATTGCAGACTTTCAGATATGACCAGACTGGAACCGACAGGCCTATTGAGCCCTCAAAAACTAAAACTTTTAACGCGCCACACCATGACATATCAACGTCAGTTGACTTGCCATCATCATCTGGCACTGGCGGTTTGTCAACGAGTCGAACATCACTTTATCGCAATACGCCGCATGCGCAGGAACATCTGGACTCAAACCCCGAGTCATCTCTGCAATTTCGCATCCGTGCTAAAATGCGTTCGACGGAGGCTCTGCCTCCACGTCAAGTGGCTCATGCCGTTTCAAAAAGTTCGCCACACGATCGCAAGGCTATGAAGCTGCCGTCGCGAGACCTGTTCTTGCCGCTAATCCAGGAACTCCAAGCACTGGAATTGGATGGTAATCGACAACCTTTGCGGTCCTTGGTGGGTACACGCCTCTCAAAAGCTCTCTATAACCACGCAGGCGTTGCCGATTTCAGCCAGTATGTCGCACTGGCAGAAAGCGCGGGAATCATACAGCTTGGAGGGTCAAAGGGTGAGTCCTGGATAACATTGCAGCCTACGTCACGGGATCCGTAATGTCGTTCGATCTTATGCAAAATGTATGCTCGTTTTATTTGAAATGTACGTTATGTCGTATAGTCCTGGATATGCATTAATCCTCGACCTGTACACTACTCCACACTCTGAGAACATCTTCATTCGCCTCTAACTCCTCAGTAAGTGTTTTTAGATCGGTTTTGATCTCGTCAGTAGGTTCTGGGTTGTCCAGCAATGGTATGTACCGGGGTTCCGAGGTCCCAACATTCCATGTCATGTGGAATTGTTGCAGGATAGCAGATGTAATCATTTGTAGTCTCTCTGGCTCGCAAGTGAACTGAAACAGGCAATCAGGCGCCGAACACGAAAGAAAGGGTTCGCATACCCAGAAGGATGGAGCAGAATTCGTTGACTTGGTGGCTTTATCAAAATCAAAGGCGCCGTTACTCACGGCAAGCTCGACCAGTTCGTCGGCTTGAGCTTCGCTAGCCTCTGGTGAAAGTTTGGCGACAAGATACGCGGTCACATAACCTACGCGTCGAAACATGAACTTGACGGGAGCAGCACGCGCACTACGGTATGTATTGTAATCAGGAAATATTCGCGTCAAGGACAATCGGTAAGTTACCCGTAGTCGTTCAGGATTTCCCGTAGATTGTGTATCGTCCGATTGTTGTTGTTCGTTGCACATTCACTTCAAAGTATAAGAACTCCTGTAATGCTGAGAACTGGTCCACGCTCACATTATAAGCCCAACAGAGTTAAAAGCTAGGGCCTCATATATAAAGGTGCCACCGCTTTGATTCTTTCCTTGGCTAGCCTAGGCAGTGTTGGAGTGGTGGCCGTGAAGCCATGGATGCCAAGACCTACCTTGGCCAGTGCTTTCTCGATATTTTCCTTGGGAACGTCCATCTCTTTCGCGCGTTTGAGAGCTGTAGCCAGTTGTACGTTTTTGGCGGGATCTGTACTCCCTCCGTCTGTAAATATATCTCAGCCTTTCGGTGCTCCGAGGTAACAGGTGGTAGTACTTCGGGCGGCCATAACGATGTCCTATTGAGGAAAACGCTGGAATAAAAGCGCGTCGAAAGTGATAAGAAAGACACTAACTCTGGCAGCTTTTCCAAAAACGACACCCTTCTGTGCATCATTCGCGCCTTTCCTCTGTTGAATTTTTGACCACTTGGAATCTGTTCAGCACAGGGATTGAAGTGTCACGAGGGAGTTCGTACTTTGTTGTGTCCAGAGGAAGTTACATGGCAGGAAGAAAAAGAACGACGTGCAGGCAAGGTAAGAGATACCAGTCTCATCATGAATGACACAACACGACAGCTTCGCAGGCCAAGTTCCTCCCTCGCACGTTTTCTTGGGATCATTAGAATTATGTGGGAATCAGCATACAGACCTTTCGGAAATTCTTGTCCCACGTGTTTCGAGTTGAATCAAAAAATCAAAAAATGCGAAAATTGTATAAAATCCCTGTGAGCCCTGCGGCGACGAAGAGACCGCTCTACATGTCCTTTGAAGCCCTGCACGGATTCCGTTGTAATATATGAGTGATTATAAACCAAAATCCTGGAGGAAATAGTATATTTTGATCATGTTGGGCTCCGTGAGTTTGCCTCGTCAAACAGCTTCCACTCATGTTCACCCCCTCAGATGCATACCAACAATGACCCCAG
>JABCKH010007662.1:0-55474 GCA_018851285.1 Lyophyllum semitale | reverse complement strand
CCGGAGGAGTTCCATTGCCGTTCAGCCAGATCCCATACCCATATTCATGACCGACTCATGGTTACTCTCCACAACGGCCTCGACACATGTCGCGACCAGTATCCTTACTTTCAGCCTCTCCCCATCTTCTTGCACACTCACATTCTGTTTGCGGAACTTCTGATGATATTTTTCTTTGACAACATGATGTGTACACCATCTTATATGTAATTACATAGTTCTCTTTTTCTCTTAGCGTGTATCTCGAGTTCAGTACACTTGGAATTTCAAAGTTGTTGAGCAATGCCGAGGCTTGCCGGACTGATCTGGTGTGTACATGCCGCGACCGTGCCGCCTGTTCGGATATCACCGATCCCAAACTGGGAACCAGATCCAATGTCCATGATCGACCGATTTGCCACCCCTTGACATTGGCCAGATCGCGAGTATTGCTTTGTCAAGGCCTCTCCTATCCGCGTTGATCTTTTCCCATAACATAGGTGCCAGGGAATACGACAACCTTCTGTCGCGAGCCAGAAGATATCTCAGGTCGTCAGGAAGATCGACGAGAGGGGTGCAATCATGGACATGAATGGCACACTGAATAAGGACCTGAATGTCATGATCTGAAGACAAAAGATGTTCGACGAAATGGGGATCAACGTCGTAGGTTGCTCGGCAAGTAGCGGCGGCAGCACAGATGCGGCGTCGCATAAGGTTATCCAAGTCTGCCTCCTCATCTGTATCCCTCAAATCGTCCAAGAGACTGTGCATCCAGTCGAAAGCAATATTTCGGGCTTTTTTGAGGAGAGCGCAGGCCAGGTTGATCACCGTCTCTTCCTTGACAGCAACGAGGAGACGTCCAACAAGGATGGTGAGCGTTTGCAGCGTAATAAGGTGGCGCCAGTTACTCTCGATGCTCAATAGGAGATCGCTGACCTCATAGAGAAATATCACGCCGAAATGATGATCTCCGAGGATATCATGCCACTCTAGTTCCTCCCCTGAAGTAGGTCCCACCTGCATTGCTGCTTGGATGAGTAGTACTTGAACCTCATGCCGATCGAAGGAAAGGGTCCTGGCTCGCAATTCACGAACGATATTGAGCCATTGTAATTTGGCTCCACTGCGCAAGGTTCCAAAAGCAACATGCTCGTGCAAATCAAGCTCCGGAGGTACTCCTGCTTGTTCTGCGATGGGTCGGTTCGTCGAATGTGTGGTGCTGTTTATAGCGTACTGTAACGCACAATATGGGCTTCGTAAGGGAAGTTTGAACGTGCAAAGGACGTCTAGAGCACAATCTGAAAATGAGTCTGCGACCCATCGATCATAGGAGTCGTCGAACAAGCGAAACTTCAATGCATTGTTGACAAATATGCTAGTCCCGTCAGCGTCCGCGACCTTGAGGGTGGAATAATGTGATGTCATGAAGGACTTTGTGGTTGAAGCGTAGGTGACTCGTGATAAGTCACCGCGGAAGCTCTTCAGACCCACGAACGCGCCTAAGGTAGTTTCTACTTTGGGCACGGTGCTCGGAGCAAGAAGACCAGGGCGACAGATATCAAAGAGGATCGTGTATGTCGTTGTTCTCCAGGCTTGAAACACGGGTGGACACTGAAGCTCGAAAACCGTTGCTTTCGCAGCAAGTTCGTCGTTTGGTAAAGGCCATTCATGAACTCGAATCGTCAATCTAGCAGCGCGAGATGATAGGGCGCATTTCCTGCAGTTACTCAGATGCCAGCCACTTTGTGAGTGTGCATGTTCCATCGACTCGGCCTGTTCAGTGAGTGACTCGTAGGTGGTGGTCGCGGCACTGAGCTCCTTCAACTTGGCATCCCGTTCTACCTGAGCCGTGTTCTCTATATTTCTTTTGAGTTGTTGAAGATGATCCGACGCGTCAAAGTAACGAATCGTGAAAGAATCCTCCGTGAGGTCGTCTGTGAATATAGAGCCACGTTGGAAAACCCGAGCACGCTCATGGCGATATCGAAGGTAATTCTGGAGATGAATGAGACCTTGAATAGACTTGGATTTTCGGAGTAAAAGTGATTCGAGAAGGGTTTCTGGGACTTCCGGTGAGTAATCCTCCAGAATAGGGTGCTGGGCAATCACTAGCTGATCGAGCGCGGACCACAATTGAAAAATGGTCAACAGCATGATAGACTGGTCCTCTGGATTGCCTGTGTACTTCGCCTGCGCTTTTTCACCGTAGAGGGTAATGCACTTTCCGAGTGCGACACAGGCCGACGCATCGAAACGAAATCGGCCGACCCATGCGTCCAACCGGTCCTGAGCGAACTGCTCTACGTCTGCGAGAGCAAGATATGGATCGCGGAAGAGCGCCGCAGCAAGGGTTTCGATAGTGGGCGCATGAAAAACATCTTCGGTGATACGAGGGAACTCCGAAGGTTGGAATATTGACTTGGCGAGCGGAGCAGTGGACTGCTGGAGACGCTGCGAAAGATAGTCCTTCGATGAAAGCAGGGATATCTCTGTGTCTGCGTGTAGGTTCAACGTTTGGGGAGCCCAGGGTGGTGTCTCGGCTTGTTTGCTTTGGATTTTGGCCCATCGTCTTTTCAAAAGCGCGTTGATCTTCTGGATTGCAGAGGTGGCCTTCTTCGTTAGAAGATCTGGTGTTGCGTCGGAGA
Source organism: Lyophyllum semitale (assembly GCA_018851285.1). NCBI lineage: Eukaryota > Fungi > Basidiomycota > Agaricomycetes > Agaricales > Lyophyllaceae > Lyophyllum > Lyophyllum semitale. The sequence continues at coordinate 52,847 of JABCKH010007662.1, read as the reverse complement.
GTTTCCGCAAGCGACGTGCGACTTTGTCACCCATGCAAACAAGAAGGTCGGTCGGGAGCGTCCGGCGATCCTCCGACAGAAGGACATCTGCCAACAGAGAAATCATGAAGGCTTTATAATAAGTATGACCACGAGAGCCCCAAATATGTCTCAACGTAGTCTGGACGGCGACACGTAGGACCAACCACAGAGGCGACCTCCGCCAAGGCTTATATGCATTGTTCCAGATAATCTCGTTTCGGACCCGCTTTTCAATCCTCTCAACGTCTGCGGGTTGACTATTGGGGAGACCATGGAGGATGGCGGTAAGCAGATGGGTGATGTAGTGCGGATCAGCTGTGTCTCGAACTTCCTTGACCATCGTCTTGGCTTTCATGGTAGCGGGAGCAGAGTCAACGTCGCCAACATCCATATTGGCCAAAAATGACGCGAATTCCGTTTGAAAGAAAGTCGTAGTCTCATTGTCTGCTATCTCGAGTGCAGCGGCAGGAAATAGACGGAGGAGTCTCCCTTCCGTAGCCATAACCTCTGTATTGGGTGGATCGATTTCGAACGACTCATACACAGTACTTCCTTCAAGTCTGCGAAGAATTGCACATGCATTTTGAGCCCGAATTGGAATAATTAGGCTATCTAGGTAAGATAAATGTCAAGGGAAAAGGGTGAACAACGATGACAGTACATACCTCCAGGAGTTGCTTTGACCATCAAGTTCAGCACCTCTTGTTCGTCGAGGGAACCGGTGAGTTGCAAGGTACGCAGGTCTGTGAGCATCTTGACAACGGATGTCCATCGCACGTCTACGAACTCCCTGAATGCCTGTGCACTACTAATCATGAGGTCGCAAATGGCTAGGTCGTTCGCGATCTCGTGGTCGTCGGATTGTGGAAGGCGAGCCGGAAGGAAAACATGATTGACAATGTACAACAGAGAATCGCCCGTTAGCATTTGTAGCGTTGTAACTGCGGAGGAGACAGCGGTGAGGCCACAGTTACGGTGAGAAGCTATCATAGACAGTGGCTTACAACGTGGCCAACCCGAATGATGGTTATTGAAGCTGGGGCGTCAATATTTCAATACTTATGGATTTCAAGGCTTTGAAGAGGGGAGATGGAGAAGGAGGAGCATTGCTGTTACAGTAAAAGTCACGGTTTTCAATGTGGCGTTATTACCAAGCGCTAATCTTGTTTCTCCTTCTGAACTCCACTCAACTTAACCCTACATACAACCTACATACGCTGAGAATGCAGGAACGACGGATTGTGTCTGTATCGGAGAGACTAGATGTTTACTAGTGACGACAACATCATAGAGCGGGCTGTGGTAAGCTGTGCCACTTTTTTTTGAGCAGAGTTACATACTGAGCTCTACACGAAGAATGGAGGAACGACTGAGTTGTGCCTGTCTAGGAGAGTCCAAAAGGCTAGCTCTACGCACGCATGGTCCCACTACGACCAGGACTGGACGATTCACCGTCCCGAACGGGGATGATACATGTGTATCTGTTCGCTGTCGTTTGCACACTCCACCAGTCTTGTCCAAGCCTGAGAACTCTCAAACAATTGGCCTCGTAAAGTGGGGCTGGGATCCATGACATTTTGAACGACTATCTTCAAAATCGATTGTTGGAGTGTGTTAACGAGACTAGGCTGGGAAGCCGTTCTCGCAAGTTACAGAGTTTATGCTCTTCGCCATCCCACATCGAAGTCAATCTTTGCTCGACCACTGAGCTGAGCATGCTCAAAAATCATCGACGACCACAATCCAATTCGTTCAACCTTTCCCACCTACCAGTATCCACGCTGCTTTCCGCACGAGGCCTGCGCGCAAACCTTCTTCGCCCTCCATTCTCGTGTTCATTGCTAGCTGTTCGTTCCACCACTGGTTCGATAAAATCTAAAGCTCATGAGCGTCGAGGCGAGCTTTGGGATTGCGGTCGTTGATACAGGTGAGTAGATCCACCATGACGCCGGGATGGTGGAAGATTCGCAACTTCATTTATGCAGAGCTAGCCGCTCTCCACGATGGAAAATTTATGTTTCGCGTGTAATCATTGGTTCACCTGGAACTTTTCACAATACATCAATGGACAACTATTATCGATCTCGGACGTTTTCATTCTCATTTTAGGATATCTACATTCTTCTCTGATTATTTGCCTATCAGTTCTTCGAGCTATGATGCGAATAGACAGAAACCCTCACCATCATTCAAAGTCTTCTTGGGTCAACAGTCTCGCGTTCAGGATTTTGCCCATATGAGTCGACGAATAGTTCATGCCCTTCCTGCGCGAGCTGATGAGTTCCTTCAAGAACAGGAGGGGGTTCGTCGTGAGCTCGCACTGCTCCGCCATCACGCCTTTGCGGTTTTCCGGCTTAATGAAACCATCGCTTTCCCACTGCCCACTTTCACCAGTCGTTTCGTCACCCACGACCCCCAATGACTTGCACAGCATCCTATAGGTGTCGTAGTCTTTAAGATACAGCTGTCCGGCCCATAGGTTAATCTGTGAGATCTGGATTTGCGAAGGTGGGGACCACGTTCGTGGTGGAATGGAGAAAAACTTGAGATCCTCGAAAGACTTCCTAGCTTGATTAACTCGAGGGGAATACATGTGAAGATGGACGTGTTTGCTTTTGTGGATCTCGGGAAGGAGTTCATTGACTTCGTATGGGCTGAGCACAACGAGGATTCCATCACGCGTCAGGGAGATGATCCAATTTACTGGGCGCAGGTAATAACCAGCTGACTTGCCATTCCTGATAGTAGTCGCGAAATCCAGCGTCGAAAAAAGAGCGGCTGGCCATTGGTGTTTTCCGAGAAACTCGAGAGGCGAGAAGAGGGGCACAAAGACAGAGGAGTGCCTAGGAGCAAAAGTCCCGTCAACTACGAGCTTCCTAAGCTCGTTGTGAACTCTGGATGATGCAAATTGCGCTTTTTCCGGGCGTTCAAGCTGACGTTCTCGCTCCGCTTCATGACTCACTTCCCTCTCATGCTCCTCGTCCATTCCAGGATTCTCCAAGGATAATACACCAAGATGGTCTAATCGTTCTTTGAGATCGGGGATCTCAAACGCGGAATGGAGGACTAGGCCATGATCGCATGACTGTGGAGCGTACATTTCTTCCAAACTGCGAGCATCAGGCTCCTCCCAGGACGATCGCAGTCTTTCGAGAGCAAGTGAAGTAGATGGTTGGGATTCGTGTAAAAGCCAGGCAGCCTCCCGGCGCTTGTACTCGACGCCTTGCTGTGCCCAGTGCGAAAGGTGGCGCTGCATATATACACAGGTCTCGTGCATCACCCATCGTAAGATATCCATAGATTTGACCTCTCTAGATTCAGAGGGAGCTAGTTCGCGAATGGATTTGTCGACCTCGGGGGGTGCAAAAAACATGACAGACTGTCCACGACCCAATAGGCGCATGCGCATGCAACCTTATACGCCGAGTGAGTATTAAAAATCGTGTCACTTGTGTCGTATGACTCACCCTGCACTAGGCGATCCTTCACCAGCTTAGGCCCCAAGGTTACAGCAGCTCGGAAGTGACCAGGGAGTTTCAGATCTGTCCCTCGTGTATGTGCATCGTCGAGATAAACAGCACATAAATCGAGTTTATCGTTGAATTGGGATGATATGAGCCGCTCTATGGTTTTATCTTGGCTCATGACAACGAGCTCGTCAGTATCATCGAAGAACACGATTGCTTGAATGTCAGGCGCCAAAGACAGCCAGGTAGAGACCAATTCTGTGTTTTGCATATCCAACATCTGAGCTCCGACATCCAAGAGGACACGTAGAGGTGGAGTTTCGTTGACCAATAGCTCCAGAAAGTCATTGCTGGATAGTGGCTGCCCGTCTCGATGGAGACAAAGGTAGCTATCATTCTCGGGTTGGAGAAGATAGCTGAGGACCTTGGCATTGGTGCTGAGCTGATTCAGAGGGTCGGCTTGTTCTATCGAAGTCGGGAGTAGGTAGCGGTTGTCGTTCGTTCCACTAAAGCCTGTGATGACGTGACCCTTGATCTCAGCCAAATCCCATGATGATGCCGCAAGCTTTTCAGGAAACTGCTTCGCATCCTTTGGAAAAACAACATTGGACAAGTAGAAATCGATGGCAGCCTGATTTCGGCGGAAAAGTGGAATGAGCATGTATTTGCGTTGATTCTGGTCTTCCAAGTTTACGCCGATAATCTCGCGCAATGAGTCCGGCAACTCATCATCCTTACCGCGACCAGAAACCCAAGACTGAAATAAACTCAACGTTAGATGTCTGTTTGGACGGAAGTTTCGGTGGACGTCACCTTGTATTCGAGTGCAGGGTTGTCGAGTTTGAAAAGTAGCTGAAAGGCCGTGTCCAATTGTTCTTCTGTGAGACCGCCGTAATAATAGCTTAAGCAAGTCAATGCGACAGCAACATCTGGGTGACCGAAGTCTGCCCTCAGAGAAGGGACGTCTTTAGCTCGATACGGAACGGCGAGAAGTGTGCGCGTAGGATCGAGACCGTAGTCGACGCGCCAGCGTTTCTCTTGGAGTACGAATCGCATTAGCCCATGCCCGAGGAACCCGCGACAGAGTAAAAGATATTTCCATTCGCTGGTGCCTTTCAGGCGGGTTCCAAGTTCATTAACACCAACACTGCCGCCACCGCGGCCAGTCACAAAGTCCAACGCGGCCTGACGCATGTCTTGCGGGAGGAGTCTGAGCCGCTCACTCGAAGCCACTTCTTCAGCGATCGACTTGATCAGACTCTCTCCGGCATCTGCCTCAAGAATGCGGATAACAGGAAACTCTGATGTTAGGGCTGCTTTGATCTCCAAGCCAAAGGGGTACGTCGCGTGGAGTCGACGTGCATGTTTTTTCGCGTAACCTAGGACCTCCTGAACGGTGGTCCACCGATCTGGATGGTTTTCCAAAGGTTCCTGGAGGCCGCTCGTATAAACCAACTGGTAAGTGACGCTTAGTATCTCGTCACTCTCGTCTAGAATATCCCTCGACACAGATGTCAGCCAACGCTGTGTTGCAAGCAATGTGTCCGTAACTTCGCGACCGTGAGCACCGCCAGCCAAGTCGACACCCATCAGTTTGAATGAGAGAATGTGCTCTGGCTGAACGAGCAGTACACCCTGTTCCTTCATGCAAGCTTTGTAAAGCGATCGAAGGAGTGCAAGACGCGAGAGAGTGGGCTTGAAGTCACGGGAAAATGGAAGGTAAAAAATCCGGCGGTTGGCGAGTCCGCTTAGCCGACGCACGAGCAACTGGAACATTTGATTCACCAGTGGCTTCAAGACGACGACACGAACTAGCTTATCACCATCAGCCAGAGTAGCAGAGATGAGCGGGACGATGACCGATGATTTTCCTTCGCCCATGTTGAGCTGTGAAAGAGTGTTTCGTTCAGAGCTAGGTGATATCATTTCCTGCGCCATGCGGCTTTGGATAGGTCGCACGGTAAAGTTTCCGTCAATCTTCAAAGCAACGAGGGTTTTAGTTTCACTTCCCCAGACACATTAGCCTTAGTGCTCACCTGAATCAGAAGCCATTCAGGATGGTGGAATGAAGGATCTTTCTCGAATTGATCATTTTCGAGCTCCTTGGAAAGATTCTCCACGCTTTCAGATAATTTGAAGCGAAGTAAACGTTGGGCACGCTGGACCTTTACCAGACTCTGTGCAAACAAGACGAACGTGTTCCTCCAAGCTGGCTTGTACAATCGCGACGTTGCATTTTCTGCCAAGAGAGCTAATACTGATCTCGCTGTAGCACGTGGCCACTTGCCTGCCAAGTACTCAACCTTCTCGGAGGTAGTTTCCGGGGTAATTTGCTTCTCTATCGCCTCAAGAATTTTATAGGCATCAGATCGTCGAGACTCATAGTGGTGTTGCAGCTGCTCAAGGGAGATCGGCATCTTGTGAGAGATAGTCACTTGATTTTGAACGTGGCTGTCTCGGCTGTTCTCCAGTGCAATCCCATACTGACGATGGAGGGCTCGTGGATTGGATTTGAACTCCTCCACAAGGAACTCGAGTTTCGATAAAGTTGAATCCTGAGAGGTGATGTTCTGGACAGGAGTAGGTTGAGCAGGAGGGTCACGTCGTGCTAAAATGGCTCTTAATGTCGTAGGCAGGTGTTGCTTGTCACGCGTGCACTGTGGACTCGGAGGTCGGAGAACCCGATAAGGGGTTGTGGTCGATGGAATTGGGGGAGAAGAAAGGAGACGCGCGTCATCGAGCACCAGTTGAACTCTGTTAACATACTCTTGAAATTGCATGTTTTTGAACCAATCCCGAAAAAGGCCTGAGACCTCCGTTTTCAATCCGTCCGCTCCCAACTCTATCAGCGAGAACTGAAGGCCCTGCGGAATACGAGGTTGTATGCACGACCCTTGCTTCACTAGAAGATCCGCTAGCCCATCGATCTGTGCCCGGAGAGAAGCTTTCCGGCGTGCAAGAAACTGTTCATGACTTTCTCCAATGTGACGGTCCCGCATGTCGGCGGGAAGTGGATATTTTTCAATGACACTGCGAAGCATCTCTTTGTCTGGGATGACTCCAGATTTGAGATTATATGATCCCCATTGAGGGGGGTCGATGGTGCGAAATAAGGGTAAAGTAGCGAATGCCAGAAGGGTCGGTAGGAGATCAGCGTGACGGGGAGATGCATAGGCCATGGCCGTCAGGGTAAAAGTTAACTTTGTCCTTGCGTCGAGCGATTGACTCTTGCGACAGCGGTTGTAAAAGGGCAAGAAAAGCTGGGAAAGAGACGGACGAAGGAAGTCGCTTTGAAATGAGAGCGAGAATTGTGCATTTTCATCGCTCTGCAAGGAATCCAATGCTTCTAGCCGCGTCCATAAATTGGGCACAGTATGTAGTCGAGAAGGCATGCTCTGTACAAGTGCCGAAACGTCAGCAGCAAATTTGACGTTATGCTCATCCGATCTACGAGACTGCGGATCATTGAGATGGTCCGATAAGGGATACCTTGCGTCGGACTGGGAAGGAGGAGGGATGTCCATCGAAGCATAAAGACTGAAATTGCGAGATATGAACCGGGTCAAAAGGTGATCCTTTCCAGGGCTGCGTGACTCTTGTTGTGTGTCTTCCATGCCAAGGGAGCTCAGTTCTCGCTGAAACTGAAGTATAGCCTGCACCTGGATATTTAAGGCCCAATGCTGCCCAAGAGGTCGGATCCTGTGCCAGTGTATAGTTTGCATTGAGCGAAGATGTTTAGGATACCACTCTAGAACGGGACTGAGGTCGGCTATTTTGTGTAGAACTGCTATCTCGTCTGTGCCGAGTGCCTGAAACGATAAGCACCTCGCTGACCTTAACTCGTTCAAGGCTTCTTCGGTGCCCGTGCGGTTTGTCAAAGGATCAGGAAAGGGAAATGATGTGCATGCATGGAGGTAGATTTTGTAAAGATCACTTAGGAGAGTTGTACCGACCAAGCGCCCCAGTACGTTGTCAATGTCGTACTTGAAATATTTCACTGATCTGACATGACTTTCGAGTTGAATATGGACACCGGTGTGAAACTTGCTCGTCTCGAAAGCGGGGTCACCGAATGGAATAATGACTGAACGGGATCCGGGAAGATTTAGTTCAGTGATTCGTGAATCCACGGCCTTCAGGACGAGTTGACTGGCCAACCCAAACATGGCGCCAGCCGATTGATTGGAATCGACGACCATACCGCGAATGGTATTGGATTCTAGTTCCAGGGTGTCATTTAAGAAGAATGACAAGTTGTAACGAGGCAGATCAACCAAAACGCGCGACGAGTTGGTGTCAAATCTGATGTGTACACAGTCACGGGCTTCGAGGGGCTGTAGGCACGTCGATACCATATCACATGTTTGACTTCGAATGTCCACCATGGACAAGAAAGGGCCTTGTTGCATTGTTGCTCCATTCGCCGTGAAGTGCAAGTTCCAGTTATCGTGTGATGGTTTCCATACGGATTTCAAGGGATGGAATTCCATAGTGTGTCCCGACTCGAACTCGCCTGATGTTGAGCCTAATCGTAGCCAGTGTGCGTAGTCCTCAAGGAATGCCGAAGGAAAATCTGGGCCGGAGTGTGTGTCGTTGAAGATAGTATGTGGAATTAGTTCATAGAGTTCGGAACAGGAACCACATTCTGCTTGAATGATTAACACCCTATCCGGTTCAGATAGCTTGAAGTGCAACTTGATACGCAAGAAAGGGTAAATATCATACCAGTTAATAGGCTCATTGGATTACTTACATGAAGGTGGCCAAAGACAAGACTGCGAGTTGCAAAATCCATGTTAACAAGTCCAGAGGGAATGACATCAAAAGTTCTCTAAGAGGTATGTGTGAGTGCAGATCAATAGACAGCAGGAAGGTTATGAACACACCTGTCCGAGAAGCCGAACATACGTCGGATGGTCCACGATTGAAGAAGGTAGGCGAGCAAGGGGTTTGCCGTTGATCAGGAGTGTACCATCAAACAGATTCAAATGAACCATTGACGAGATACTAGCGAGAGTTGTTGAAGTCGTACACATTATCCAACGATCGTTGGGCTCCGCCAATTGCCTCCAAGGTGACCCAGGACTGAATGTCGACCACAGTGCGTGTATTGAATTGTTGATAGCCGTCCCACTGGTATTGAGCTTCCCGGATAATATGGGTGCTAAGGATCGTGATGACCTCCTGTCCCGTGCTAGTAGATATTTCAGATCATCAGGAAGATCGCCTGAGGGAGTGCCGTCAAGCAAACGAATGGAACACTGAATAAGGACATCTATGTCCCCATCCTCAGCTAAAAATCTTTCAAAAAAGTCAGAATCCACATGGTCGTACGCTGCCCGGCATGTAGCTGCTGCAGCGCAGATGCGCTGCTGTATAAGTTGAGATGCACTCTCATCACCCGTATCTTGAAGATCGTCTAGAAGACAGAGCATCCATTTAAAAGTGATATTCCGAACCCTCCAGAGAAGGTAACAGGCAAAGTCCACGACAGTCTTTTCCACGGTAGCAGCAAGCAGACGTCCCATCAGGATGATGAGTGTTTGCACTGTGATAATGTGGTGCCAGTTACCCTCCACGTTCGACACGAGATCGTCGATTTCGGAGAGCAATGCCTTTCCGAAAGTGGGATCCTTGAGAATATAATGCCACTCTGGTTCGTTTCCTGAGATCGGCCCTATCTGTAATGCAGCCTGCATAAAAAGCAGTTGAACCTCATGTCGATCGAAGGAGAGGGTCCTGGTTCGTAATTCGCGAAGGATATTGAGCCATTGTAATTTAGGTCCGCTGCGTAGAGTGCCGAAAGCGACATGCTGGTGCAAGTCAAGCCCAGGCGGCACGTCCGCTTGTTCGGCGATGGGCTGATTTGCTGAATGGGCAGTGCCGTCTACAGCGTACTGTAACGCGAAGTAGGGACTTCCTTGGGGCAGTTTGAAAGTGCACAAGGCTTCTGAGGCACAGTCTGAAAATGAGCCGGCGACCCATCTTTCAAGGGACTCGTCGAACAACCGAAAGTTCAACGCATTGTTGACTGCTATAGTATCTGCTCTGGCATCCGCAACCTTGACGGTAGAGTAATGTGATTTCATGAAGGATTTCGTGGGAGATGCATAGGTGATTCGAGGTAGGGTACCGTGGAAGTTCCTCAGACCAGCGAAGGCGCTTAATTTCGTTTCCACTTTCGGCGTGGTTTTCGGGACAGGAAGACCAGGGCGACAGACATCAAAGAGTATTGCGTATGTTGTTGTTCTCCAGGTGTGAAACGCGGCTGGACACCGAAGCTCAAAAACCGCCGCTTTCGCGGGAAGTTCTTTGCTTGGTAAAGGCCATTCATGAACGGAAATATCCATCGCATCAGCTTTGCGTGATAGAACACATTTTTGGCATTTCTTCAGCCGATGCCTGCCATCCTGTGTATATGTATGTTCCATCGATCCTGCCTGTTGTTTGAGCGACTTGTATCTAGAAGTAGCGTCGTTAAGTTCTTTCAGCTTAGCGTCCCGCTCTGCCTGGGCAATTTGCTCGATGTTTAGTTTCAGCAATGCAAGCTCCTCCGAGGCATCGAAGTGACGAATCACGAAAGAGGAAGGTGTGAGAGCATCCGTAAACGCTGAGCCTCGGAAAGCACGCTCGTGCCGTCTGGAAAGATATGCTTGGACAGCAACGAGCCTTTGAATAGGCAGGGCCTTCCGCAATAAAAGCGGTTCTAGGAGAGATTGCGGGATCTCTGGCGAGTATTCCTTCAGCATAGGGTGCTGGGCGATTGCGAGCTCGTCCAGGGCAGACCATAATAGGAAAATGGTTAACAACATAAGGGACTGGTCTTCTGGATTGCCTGCATACTTGGCTTTCGCTGTTTCGGCGTAAAGTGTGATGCAGTTTCCAATCGTAATGCAGGCCGTGATGTTAGAACGAAATCTGTTGACCCATGCGTCCAAGCGATTCTGCGCGAACTGCTCTATATCTGCGAGCGCAACGTATGGATCACGAGCAAGGGCAGCCGACAGTATGTCGGTATTGGGGGAATGGTATATATCATCGGTGATGCGTGGGAACTCCGAGGGTTGGAAGGTTGGCTTGTCGAGCGGAATCTTGGACTGCTGTAAGCGTTGGGCGAGGTAGTTCTTTGAAGATAACAGGGATATATGTGTGTCTGTAGACGGGCTTAGGGTGTCTGGAGCCCAAGGTGGACTCAGTTGAGCGTGAGCGCGTTCGCTTTGGATCCGGGCCCAACGTTCTCGCAGAATGTCATTTGTCTTCTCAATCGCTGAGGTCGCCTTTGAGATCAAAGATTCTGATGCTGCCTCAGAGAGCTTTCCAAGACGACGCGAAACCTTGTCCCTGAGGCTGACGAGAAGGTCGCTGGGAAGCTCGCTGCAATCTTCGAACAGAAGTACATCTGCGAACAGAGAAATCATGAACACCTTGTAGTATGTATGACCTTGAGAACCCCCAGTTTGTCTCAACGTCGTCTGGAGAGCGACACGTATGATCAGCCAGAGTGGCGACCTCCGCCAAGGCTTATACGCTTTGTTCCACATAATTTCGTTCCGGACCCGTTTTTCGACTCTCTCAACATCTGCGGGTTTGCTGTTGGGGAGACCGTGAATGATAGCGGTAAGGAGATGGGTGATATAATGTGGATCTGTGGTGTCTCGCACTTCCATGACCTTCGAACCCGCTTTCACACTGACGGGAGCAGAATCAACTTCGCTGACATCCATCTTCGCCAGATATGACGCGAATTCGCATTCGAAGGAATCAGTAGCCTCTGTGTCTGTTATTTCGAATGCGGGGCCAGGAAACGAACGGACCAGCCTCCCTTCCGTAGCCATGACCTCTGCGTTGGGTGGGTCTACTTCGAATGATTCATAAACAGTCCTTCCTTTAAGTCTGCGGAGAATCACACACGCATTTTGTGCCCGAATCGGAATTATGAGGTTATCTAGCATCAAGGATGAGCAGCGGGGCTGAGAGAGCAAATAACGATAGTTCTACCTCCAGACTTTGCCTTAGCCAACATGTTTCGCAACTCCTGTTCGACCAGGGAATTCGTGAATTGCAAAGTGCGCAACTTCGTGAGCATCTTCACTATAACTCCAGCGATGGCTCCGACAGCGAAGTTTGGCCCTAGTGAAGAAGATATATCCTTTTCGAATCTTTGTGCACTCCCGATCGCGAGATCGCAGACGGCAAGGTCGTTTTCAATTGCATGGTCGTCGGACTCTGGCAGCCTAGCTGGTAAGAAAAGATGATTGATGATATATAACAAGGTGTCGCTCTTCCGTTTCATCTATAATGGAAGATGGGTCAATGAAGAGGAGCTGAGACGGCTGCAGACTTACCAGAGGCCAATGTATGTCTGTAGTTTGACGTCCACGTTGGGGGTGTGTAAGTTCTTATCGCAGATTCTCAAAGAATCTCAGTAGAAGACGTTTTGTGCCTCATGTTAAACCTTGATTTAGCGCCAATTCTCGAGTTGGATTCCTCGGGGCCCATTCAAATTCCCCTTAGCGTAGCCTTGACAGATCGACTGGGATAGAACCACAGGTTAGTCCTCGACGATGTAAACTCGAAAAACAAGATGAGCTTCCTTACTTTTGTATAACGATGTAGGCTGGGAATATCCATGACTCTTGTGGGCGTTTATATTCGAAGCTTGTGCATGAGGCCCGAGGTCGGGCGCTAAACTAAGAGGCGTTAATACTTTCTCAGTCACGTGATGGTTCTGGCAGCGTTAAAAGGCGACGACCCTCAATAGGTGTACCAAATAATGACACTTGCGTTCGCCTGGGATGAGTTGTGGGCGAATATTCGGATTACAACACGCAATGTGCAACTAGCTATAGTATATGTAAAGGGGTTTTTGTACGTCGAGGGACTCGGAGGTGGTGTTGAAATGAGGTAGTTACTTATCAGTAGTTGCCACGATTGCCGCCGCCATAGCCTCCCCCACGGTCTCCACCGTAGCCACCGCGCCCGCCGCCGCGTCCCCCACCACCGCGTCCTCCACCCCCGTATCCTCCACGCCTATCACCATTACTCCGCTCGCCATCTTCCCTTTTTGGGTATGCGTACCGAAGGAAAAGGGTCTCGTTCCCACCGAGGTCCACGCCATTGAGCTCGCTCAGAGCTTCTGTTGCGCGTTCGACACTCATGAACTGGATGAAACCAGCGCCAGTTTCCACCATAGTCTCTCGATCCTTGACTAAAAAACTTATCATAAGAATCTTCACGAAAGGGCAGGATTAATACACTTACGGAAACGGATATTGACGATGCTGTTCTCGAATGGCCGAGTAGCATTACGAAGAATCTCTTGGTCGGCGCGCAAACCATGGAAGTAGAGAGTATGTGTTGGCTCTCTCGTTTCCGTCGTCCTAGCGGCTTTACGCTCGGCAAAGTTTACACGAAGATCACGGTCCAGCATGTATACTGGCTCGTCGGCTGCAGACTCAACTGCGGCAGCTGCATCTGCTTCTTTGGCAAACTCTACGTGGGCAAATCCACGAGATGTCCCATCTGGCCTATATGCTCAAAGTTCAGACTAGTCAGCGTAGCTCGCACATTTGTAGAGGTTGATACGAATTACCTATTCTGATTTCTTGAATCTCGCCAAAAGTCTCAAACTTTTCCCTGATTTCGCGCTCTTCGACGCTGTAGGGCATGTTCCCAATATAGAGGGTTTTCTGCGGCTCGTTCCCTTGTCTGGGTTGTGCGTCGCGGGGGTAGGGGTTCCAGGCAGGACTCGAAGTCGACAACGCCCGCATGGACAGCGCTGGCAGGGCTGACGATCGGATTGCCAGTTGAGAAGCGTTGACCAGAGAGACGCGAGCTCTACATGAAGCCAATGCTAGTCTTGCTTGTGTCCGGAAAGTGTTGGCGAACATGGTATGTATGTCGTTGGAGACTGGAGTGAACCAAGTTTTCTCTCAGGAAAAAAGTGTTCCTATATTTGGCAACCAGAACACGTGATAAAATAATATCATGTCCATACGCATAAACAACGCGTAAACAGACACGTAGTAATGCGTCATTTCTCGTCGAATTCCGGTGACTCGGAAGTCTTGTCGGAAGTCTGTCTTCTTCTCACTGTCATGCCACCGGGGCTTCCCCAAACACCACCTGTGATTCCTCCCTTCTCGAATATTGCATCTATTTCCTCGAGCTCGAGAGAACGAGTCTCTGGTAAGAACTGCTACGGATTTGAGCAATGAACGATATGATTGACTGCAGGAAAATCTTACGCAGTATATCTGTCCAAGTATATCAGACCTAATGTGTTGCTAAGATTAAAAGGACACTCACCAGAGGTACCCAGCACGCATTGAATATCGCAAAGATGATAAAGACACGCCAACCGATGTTCGCGATGGCGGGAGGGGTCATTTCTACAATAGCAAATGTACACCTGCGAGCATTTTATACTCAGTTGCTTTACTTGAAAAGAAATACACTAACATCCAATTGGTAAAGCTCGAGAGCGCAGCGCCTCGAGAACGTATACGCGTGGTACTGATCTATGGAAGATTGATATTATCAATTGCTCAACGAAGCAAAACAAACCACACACCTCAGCAGGGTACAGCCATGGCTTCAAGCGGCATTAATCATAGAAATTACGGAGATGAAAATGACGTACTATTGGAAGGAAGCCAATGCCCAGAAATATCTGGAAGAGGAATATCATAGCCGTCGCCCCGTATGCTGCGGGCTTAGTTCCCGTGGAAAGAAGAATAGCCGTCATCATAAAGCAGAACGACAGACCCGTAGCCGATATCATTAAAAGCGGTCGCCTGCCGTAACGATCGACGGTCTGAATTGTAAAAAATCGTCCTTCAGCACGAATACCGGAGCGTTCACTGATGCGAGCTCACCCAAAGAGGAATAAATGAAGCAAGCATGAAAGTGACTGCCGTGAATCCGCCGAGTATGAGAGAAAGGTTTCGAGAAAGTCCCATCGTGGTTTGATAGACCACAGGAGCCAAGTAACTTGCGTACGCGTCGGAGGTCAGCATTAGGTACAACAACAAACGAGGCTCACTTGATCATATTTGCCCTGGAGAGGGGTTTTATCAGCCACGCCGGGTAGAGGACGCATTACCAGAGTTTAAGCTCACCCACTGAATTGCTGCATAAATTGGACCCCAAAGCACAAGCAGAGGCGTCTAAAGTTTTGGATCTTTCCTCCTTCCAAGAGTTCCTTGTAACGGAATGGACCTAGCATGAGAGAACAGTATTAGGGCCTCCGAAAATGATTGAGGGCCTCCGAGTTACCTCCAGCGCTCTCCAGTGCTAAGGAAGCCTCGATTTCTTGAGTAACTCGTAGGACGTCAGGATGATCCAATGAATCCTGATCCTCTAGCATTGCAATGACGCGTGCCCCTTCTTCTTTATATCCATGCGCAATAAGCCATCGAGGAGAGTCAGGTAAGACCATCCCTTGCAGTAAGAGACACAGTGCAAAGAAACTTTGAAACCCAATAGGTAGCCTCCACTGTGCTGGTCCATTTACGAAGCTCATTCCATAGTCTAGCCAGTATGCCTAGGCGGAGATTTATCCATCGTACATTAGCAATGCATTTGAGAATCAGGACCTGACGCACTATCACAAGACCAATGATTGTAATACTGGAGTTTAAGCAAACCAGCTTTCCCCGAACCTTTCCTCCGCACGTCTCTGCCTGATATACAGGGATAGAGGACGCGTTGAAGCCATTACCCTGGTGTCGCCGTCATCAGCGTCGTGAAATTGACTAGGAAACAAGTCGTAATCTCACTATTCCAGTTATAATTCGCCCCACATATAGCTGAGCTAGTGTGGTGGCACTCGTCATGATGGCCTTGCTCTTGAATCAGCTAGGAGCGATGCAGGTTGCGTGCGAAGTTACCGTTCCAACAAGCATGACACAAGCGCCAGACATGATCATACGTTTTCTTCCGACAGCCTCCCCGAAAAAGAACACAATCAAGCTACCAACGGCGCATCCGATATCCTTTGAAAAATCAGAACCGAGAGCTCAGAAAACCAGAGGGGAACTAACATATATAGCGACCTATACAATCGAGTGAGATTATGAGGGAACATCCAGCGGAACGAGGGCATACAATTGTTCCTTGAGTTGTTGGATTCGGATGATTGAAATCCTTGCCAAACTGGTTGTCTGCTCCGATCTTTCAGAGTGTCAAGAGCACAATCAAGCTCAGCGTCATTTCAATACCCACAATTCCAGACATCACGCCCTGATCATAACCCAATAGTAGAAAGCCCTGGCAGCAACATGCTATTTACAAATGAGTAACATCAAAGAAGGCTTGAGAAGGTGGTAATCACCTGTGATCGCCCAGACCATGTACTTTCCCCGCAATGGCATAATCCACATCTTGAAGACAAGTTGACGGGGGAAAGAATTCTGAATTGATCCTGGTATAATCCGCTCCTACAAATAGTTGTGAGGGCATTCTGAAAGGAAGCCCCAGATGCGCGTAAGTCTGGGAAAGTTTGGTCTGCTGGTGCCATCGCTACGGCTCGCTAATACGGAGGGGGGATGGTTTTGCAGTGGTTTGATGGGGCAAGGATTCCGAACTGATGCTGGTAAAATCCACTCCTACAAATAATTGTGCATGCCAAAAAGAAGCCTCAGACGCGTGTAAGTCAGTCAAATGACTGGAAATTTTGATCTTCTGGTGCTATCGCCAAGGGGGGGAGTGATTCTCGCAGCTCCCCACGGGGATTATATGTATAAGATGGCCCCCGTGTAGATCAGTTCGGAAATACAACCGTCTCGGAGAAGCAACGTCCCAACTCACTTTGCCTCGATCGCCTTGTGGAAATGTCTCCAAAATCATTCCCGACTATATCCGCCGTCAAGACATATCTCATAGACAGCGTACGTGACACTACTTCAAGCCACAACTGCGAAACTGACTCCGTCGACGTCAGTAGGGCGATGGTGCAGACTATCATTCGCAAAGCCGGGGACACTGGATCACTGGCAGCCCTATCGCAAACCCAATGTCAAGTCCCCCACCCTCCCCCTCTTATAACCTCACGCGCCCGCAGGTCGCGCTACGCCGAATACAAGACCTCGCGAGTGCAGTGGGGCATCAACGTCCTCGGCTCCTGCGTCGAGATCCACGCCTCCGACGGCACGACCGGATTTGCCACGGGCCTCGGCGGCCCGCCCGCATGCTGGATCGTCAACACCCACCTGGAGCGGATTCTCGTCAACGTAGACCCCCGCGACACGAACATGCTGTGGGACCAGATGTTCCGCGCGACGATGTTGTATGGCGGGAAGGGCCTGCCCATCGCCGTGATCTCGTGCGTCGACCTCGCCATTTGGGACTTGTTGGGGAAGATACGGTGTATAAGATGATTGGAGGGCAGACGAAGGAGTATTTGAGCTTATACTCCACAGGCCCGCTTCCTGCTGCCGTGGAGGAAAGGTCCCGCTTCCGTATGGTCCTGATGAGCCAGATGGTATGAGAAAGAATTACGAGTTCTTGAAGAAGCATCGCGAGGATATTGGGCCCGATTTCCCGTTAATGGTAAGTCTCTTCGGTGGCACAAGGGTCTGTATGTCAGGCGTTAATCAAGACAGGTTGATTGTTATATGAGTCTCAACGTACAATACGCGATCGAGCTGGCAACGCGCTATTTGCCGCTGAACATCGAGTGGTGGGAAGAGGTGCACCCACAGGATGAGAATGGCTTCAGACGTCTTAAATCAGCGCTTCCCCAGTTGAAATGGACCACGGGAGATGTACGCACCAGCGCCCCATTTCCATGACACTCTCTGAGCGTAACATGTCTACACCCGTTAGGGCTTTCGAAAACTCATCGAGACGCAGTCGATCGACATTCTACAGCCCGATGTCACCTGGGTTGGCGGGCTCACAGAGCTATTGAAGATAAGCGCCCACGTAGCCGCATACGATTTACCCGTCGTCCCACATGCATCGAGCTGCTATAGATACCATTTCGCTATGAGCCAGATAAACACGCCTTTCGCCGAGGTTTGCCTCATTGAACCCGCTAATGCTAGAGTCCTTCGTTACTAACACCAACCTTCTAGATCGTTTGCAACGCACCTGACGGAAAGTCAGTCCAGCCGAGCTTCGGAAAACTCTTTCTGAACGAGCCTTTACCAATCAATGAACGGATCGAGGCGGCAGAACTGAATGCGCCAGGGTTTGGGCTAGTGCTGAATCCCGCAGTGAGATGATTGACGCAGAAAAGGTCTTGACAGTCAGGACTGAGCGGTCGTTTGTTCAGAGGAATATCGGGGACGCAAAAGACGAACAAGAAGGCGGCCTGTCGAATATCTAAAGCAGTCGTTGTAAACATGAAAGACCTTTCAGTATTCGGAACTCACCTAACAAGCGAAGAGACGATGGAATAGTGAAGGAGAGGAAAAGAACGTACACCATAGCAAGCGCTATAGGGCCCGATATCTTGATTAATAGAGTATATATTAAGATCGCAATTATATCACAGAATATCTAAGATTGAAATCCCTCGTGAGGAAGTCGGAGACCACCTTTCAAGCAATCTATCCAGTCTCTCCGGGATGTGGTGTTCATGGCCCTCGAAATCCACTTTCTGGAGCTTCTTTATGGCCGGGATGACACCAGGGAGCTAGCAGCATGTCAGAGGGGAGCAAACATATTAGACATCAAGACTGACCTCAGCAGGCCTGAATATCTGGTCAGATTCGATGACCTCGGCGTAAATCTTATCAGCCTCTTCTATTTTCTCTATTTCTTCGAAGATCCGGGTTTGACATTCCTAAATAATAAACGGGGGTAAAATCAATGCTCTGAGTAGTCAATTTGTCACATGCAACGCACGAGTAGTTCATGAGCGACGGTCTCTTCCTCCGAATTCTCAAGATTTGCCCGCAATTCCATGAGACGACCCAACTCCACCGAAGCTCGGACAATATCGAGGCCTTAGGATAAGTCAGCTCAAAAGTAAATGTAAGCGATAACGACCCACCACTTCGTACGAGGTCCATTTCCTTGTGCATAGCATCGGATAGGACGTCCGCCATCCCTGGTGGCTCGACTTTTGGGCAGATTATCAACGACGTAGAAAGAGCGGAAATAATGAGTTCCTGCGTGCTTTGGAATGCTTGGACCATAGCGCCAATGGAATTGTACCTCAGGTCCATCGCGGCAAGGAATAAGGAGTACCCAAAGACTAGCAACGCGTCCTCAGCTAAGGGTTGGAAGTAGGATGTGTACCTCGAGGGACGGTGGAGCCTCAAACCAAATAATCGCAGGCGTTGCAGCTGCTTCGCGATTGGTGGGAAGATACTGTAGGGGAGTCAGCTGTTGAATTGCACAAGTAACTGAACGCACCTGGAGATATCCTTCTCTGCCGTGAGTTGGAACGCCCTTTTCGTCAATTCGAGAGTTATCGCTCGAAAGTTATAGGACACCTTGCACAGCGTAGGCAAGGCGTTCATCTCCCACTCCACGTCACCAGGATAGACACATATAGTGTGGACACTATTGGCGATCACCCGTATGATAATCCTGTATAAGAGTTCATTGGGAATGGTGCGATAGGATAGGGTTAGTAGAGTCATGTTTCCAAAGGTCGGTCAGATGTTGGGGGTATTGGAGATGGACGAGGAGCATATTTGGCGCCTCAGACCCCTCTCGAAAATGGTAAGCGCTGCGTGGCGGTGGCTGCTCAGAAAAAAAAATTGGAACAAGATTGGAAGCTGTCTCAGAGATCAAGCGAGACCAAATATGTAACACCGGCGCTTATTTTCGGGGACAGCCAGTAAGAACAGGTATTTCTGCGTTTTTTCGACCCAATCCCATCTTCGTGCTGTATATCTCTCGAAAGAACAATTGAGCTTAGCACTGGAGACTTCATGACTTTTCGACGCAGTTCTTCCTGGAAATAAACGCATGTATGTATTTCGATGTACGGGAAGGCATTCGCACTGTTCTGCACAAGTGTCGTGATTGTAGTTTGTATTTGTGGGTGTAGAGGAAGGGGCAAGGTCGTGAGTCAGTATCAACACTTGTGATGAACTGGTCCTCGAACAACTTCCTCTCCGTCTGAGTCTGCAGCAGGCAGTAGAGCGCTCGTTCAGGTGATATGCAGATCTTACCACAGGTATGTGACACGTACGACCATAGGCTGTTACTTGTAGGAGGACCGAATAATGTCGGCAGCTACGAGAACGTCAATCGACGAGCAGAGAATTTGTATCAATGGCCCAATTCGTACCTTTCTCAGCAATCATATAAGCAGACGCTACAAAGGTGCACACAGTGAGTGATAGAAAAGAGAGGGAGCCTCCCACAACGAACTTTGGGTGTGCGCAGCGATATGGAGAGGGATGATAGATATATCGACAACCCGTACATTCTTCGTGCCATAGACCTAACAGTCTCCGACGTCAGCAAGCTTCTGGAGACTAGGATTCAACATATACACCTTCAGGAACGGGTCTACAACCCCTTGCTTGTCCCTCGGCAGCATTGAACATGTTCCGATAGCGTCTGGTCAATTAGCGTGGTCAGTTATGTCGCCGACTCAGCCCAAACATTGACAGAAGTTCTTACGCCAAAGGGGACAGTGCGTGTGCTTGATGTATTCTTTGGCACAAACATTATTCAAGAGATAGAATGAGAGTAAGTCGGATCACTGACCTCGTATCTCCTCGTCAGTCGCACAGCCAGGTCCGGGCGCTACCTCTGCCCCAACGATCGCAGACTTAAGTGGCTCGGTCTGACTCATTTGCCGTATATATTTGATGATCTGTACCAGGAGCTCCAAATCTAGCAACTATAAGAAAGGAGCAGGCAATCATCAGGGGACATCATGATGCGCACCAGTATCCTTTTCGAACTCGTGGGGATCAATTTCTGGATTGTCTTGTGGGTCGTTGCTTTTGACATGCTACGTGATATGTCAAGAAAGACGTGAGAGGGCAGCGAGCGAGAGAAACGAACAATGGTGCCGCGTGAAAGCGGGTGGTTGAATATTCCCAATAAGGACACGTAATATTTCCCTGGCTCCGGTGTTACTACTGTCATCCGGGAGTAAGTAGGTGTTGCTCGAGAGCAGTCATCCAAACAGGCTCACCAGGGTTCGTAAAGAAGCCAGGAAAACCTATGATCTCTATGTCTGGAGACGCGTCGTTGTGCAGAGCGGCAAGCTGAATATCAAGCTGCTCGGGCAGGCCAGGGGCAATGCCTGGCATATTCTTGTATTCTTCAGCCTCTTTCTCAATCTTCGTGATGAGATTAGCGGCACCAGCAGTCTTTATGTTCGACAGCGGGATATACGTGAATGAAGTGATCCCATTCCTCAACATACCCTTTCCCTCGGCACTTGGTGATACTACATTAGTTGGAAAAGAGCAGGCGGAAATAGAGACGAACTGTAGTCGCATGGCCCCTTGGGCATACTCGGAGTCTCGAAGCAAATCGAGAGTCTCGTGTTTCGAGACAGGATCCAGCTCATATGAAACCGAAATGAAGGTGTGGTCCTGCAAATTCTCGCCAACGCCCGGAAGATCGAATTTCGTTTCTATTCCAACTTTAGAAAGCACCTCGCGGTGGCCAACTCCAGACAGCTCAAGAATCTGGGGACTCTTGACTGTCCTGAATAGTTCAGCCATCAGTATAATCGTTGCGGATGAAACAAAAGTCTAATACCCAGCGCTAAGGATGACCTCCTTTCGTGCATTGACTATATGTTTGGTTCCCTGATGAATGAATTCAACCCCGGTTGCCACTAAGCCTTGCGCATTGTCGTTTGCGAAAATGATTTGCGTGACCAGCGCTTGCGTGAGGACCTGACAAAATATTAGCTGTCAAAGCCAATCTAGTCCGCACGGCACACACCACAAGATTTGGGCGGTCCTGAGACGACAGTAGGTACGCAGTGGCGGAGTAGGATCGGGTCCATGTCTTTGGGTCAATGCTCGCAGACCCGATCCAAGTACCGCTAGTCTGTATATCCATTAGATAGGGCTTTTCCGGGATAGAATAATCTTACATCTCCGTTATACGCATCCTCAAGGACATTGATACCCATGTTCACAGAAGTCTGTTGCACCAAAGCATCGACCGTGTGGGCGTGGGGAGGGATGGTGACTCGTATTGGGCCAGATGCACCTCGAACGCTGGCGTTGTACGTGTGCGGGAACAGATCTCTTTGTTCCTTTCCTGGAGGATGGAATCTGAAGGACAAAATAAGTCACAACGTTACAGGAACGAGAGCAGATTGGGGTCACTTCTCAGCTTTCTTCGAGTAATGGAAGAAGTCCGCCCAATTCCAACCCGAATTACCGAGCTTCTCCCAAGCGTCGACATCAACTGCAGGGGGTTTGACCCACGCGTTAAAATTCATGGCTGAGCTGCCCCCTGAAAGTTTGAAGGCTTGAGGGTTACCGTGGACAGAAGGTCAGTGAGAAGGTAAAATCACCTAGGCCCTTCCCTCGAGGCCACATAATTTCCTTGTCATTCGAGTGTACTTGTTTCGTTGTGAAGAAAGACCAATCATACTGAAGCAAATATTATTCAGATGTTGAAGAATACATATCACAGAAGAATAAACCTGCGGGTTGCCAAAAGTCAACCCATATTGACTTGGAATTGCGATTTTTGGGTCGCCAGTATTGTTTTCTCCAGCCTCGAGTAATGCTACTGTTACCGAAGGGTCTTCAGAAAGCCGCGCTGCTAATGCGAGACCAGCCGTCTAAACGAGCATCAATAAGTCAAAGAGAAGAACTGAAGAAAGAAATAATGCTTACGCCACCGCCCACGATAACGAAGTCAAAGGTCTTGTTCGACAATTCACCACTATTCGAGGCGATCATTCTGGTTCCTCACCAGGGGAAGGTAGAGATATATGTTATTACTTCTCGCCTTTCAATGCGATTTTGGATCTGAGCTCAAATCTGAGGGTCTCAGGTCGATTTGAAACGAGGGTTTTACTTGTTAGCCTAAATTTGTTCAGTGGCGTATCGGGAAGTGGAAATTTTGCACCTTTCGATTTTTACACTTTTTTCCACAGGTCCTACGCCCTTGGAAATGTATAGTATTCTTCAAAAGCACTTCTAGAATATCCTCAAAAAACATCAGAAGCCCTTGTATGGTGCGGAAGGCGGGCACTGACCGAGGTCAGAAGTCAAAAAGTTCGGTATGTGTGTGCGTCGTCGTCATGATAAGGCAAATGCTCGTGGAGCGTGCACGAAGGTATCGGGCACTGACCGAGGTCAAAAAGTTCGGTATGTGTGTGGGTCGTCGTCACAAAAAGGTGGTTTTGCTGACCAAGCCAACGGCAGCTCCGCCCAATCCCGCCACAACCTTCGGTCTCCAATCACTTCTCTTTTATACGGCAGTTCGGACTGCTCATCCACTACTCTCTTATTTCTAGCTCGTCATCCGCGTGAACGAGCCTAGCGTTGAATCTGGAGCAGAAAACAAACGGACCAATAGCGGATGTAAATTATGCCACTTAGAAAAACGCATTCCAGCCCCTTTTCGACGATCGCTCTAAAACATCCCACCTAACGCGCCATTTAGCCTTTGATAGACCCCTATATTAAATAACAGAGCTCACATGTATCCGTGGGTGGCCAGTGCGTTCAATGCGGGACAAGGAGAACGGCTTGCACTTGCCAGATAAATGCGAAATCTTGGCAAAGGGGCGCGAAGAGAACATGATCGCAAAGAGCAAGCAAAGAGGGCGAAGTTGTCCCCGAAATTAGCGCACGCGATGGAACAAACATACCCTTCTGGATGACCAAACAACACGGGCGCGTATTTTGGGGACGCACAGTGCCCGAGAGGCCGGAACGCCGGAACATGCTTCCAATTCGACGTCTGTTTACGTGCAGGCGCAGCCTTCATCCCATCTTCGTAAATCGTGCTGCATACATTGGTATATCTCTCGAAAGAACAGTTGAGCTTAGCATTTGAGTGCACGAGACTTCATGACTTTTCAATGCAGGAGTTCCTGGAATGAACGCATCTATGTATTTTCAAGTTCGATGTACGGGAAGGCATTGACACTGTTCTGCACAAGTGTCGTAAATGTCGTTTTTTAGTTTGTATTTGTGGGTGTAAGGGAAGGGGAAGGGGCATGGTCGTGAGTCAGTATCAGCGAAGGGTCAACTGGTCCTCGAACAACAAGTTCCTCTTCATCTGAGTCTGCAGCAGCTAGTAGAGCGCTCGTTCAGGTGATATACAGATCTTACCACAGGTATGTGACACGTACGATCATAGGTTGTTACTTGCAGGAGGACCGAATAATGTCGGCAGCTACGAGAACATCAATCGACGAGCAGAGAATTTATATTAATGGCCCAATTCGTACCTTTCTCAGCAATCATATAAGCAGACGCTACAAAGGTGCACACAATGAGTCATGGAAAACAGAAGGAGCCTGCCACAACGAACTTTGGGTGTGCGCAGCGATATGGAGAGGGACGATAGATATATCGACGACCCGAACGTTTTTTGTGCCATAGACCTAGCAGTCTCCGACGTCAGCAAGTTTCTGAAGACTAGGATTCAGCACACCTTCAGGAACGGGTCTACAACCCCTTGCTTCTCCCTCGGCAGCATTGAACATGTTCCGATAGCATCTGGTCAATTCAAGTTAGCGTGGTCAGTTATGTCGCCGACTCAGCCCAAACATTGACAGAAGTTCTTACGCCAAACGGGACAGTGTGTGTTCTTGATGTACTCTTTGGCACAAACATTATACCAGGGATGGAATGAAAGTAAGTTGGATCACTGACCTCGTATCTCCTCGTCAGTCGCACAGCCAGGTCCGGGCGCTACCTCTGCCCCGACGATCGCAAACTTAAGTGGCTCGATCTGACTCATTTGCCGTATATACTTGATGATCTGTACCAGGAGCTCCAAATCTAGCAACTGTAAGAAAGGAGAAGGCATCCATCAGGGAAGATCATGATGCGCACCAGTATCCTTTTCGAACTCGTGGGGATCAATTTCTGGATTGTCTTGTGGGTCGTTGCTTTTGACGTGCTGTGCGATACGTCAGGAGAGACGTGAGACGGCAGCGAACGGGAGAAACGAACAATGGTGCCGCGTGAAAGCGGGTGGTTGAATATTCCCATGAAGGACACATAGGATTTCCCTTGCTCCGGTGTTACTACTGTCGTCCGGGAGTAAATGGGTGTTGCTCGAGACCAGTCATCTAAATAGGCTCACCAGGGTTCGGAAAGAAACCAGGAAAACCTATGATCTCTATGTCTGGAGACGCGTCATTATGCAGAGTGGCAAGCTGGATATCGAGTTGCTCGCGCAGTCCAGGAGCAATGCCTGGCATATTCTTGTATTCTTCAGCCTCTTCCTCGATCTTCTTGATGAGATTAGCGGCACCAGCAGTCTTTATGTTCGACAGCGGGATATACGTGAATGAAGTAATCCCATTCCTTAACATACCCTTTCCCTCGGCACTTAGTGACACTACATTAGTTGGCAAAAAAACAGGCGAAAATAGAGACGAACTGTAGTCGCATAGCCCCTTGGACATACTCGGAGTCTCGAAGCAAATCGAGAGTCTCGTGTTTCAAGACAGGATCCAACTCATACGAAACCGAGATAAAGGTGTGGTCCTGCAAATTCTCGCCAACGCCCGGAAGATCGAGTTTCGTCTCTATTCCAACTTTAGAAAGCACCTCACGGCGGCCAACTCCAGACAGCTCAAGAATCTGGGGACTCTTGACCGTCCTGAAAAGTTCAGCCATCAGCATGATCATTGCGGATAAAACAAAATCCAATACCCAGCGCTAAGGATGACCTCCTTTCGTGCATTGACAACATGTTTGGTTCCCTGATGAATGAATTCAACCCCGGTTGCCAGTAAGCCTTGCGTATTGTCGTTTGCGAAAATGATTCGCGTGACCAGCGCTTGCGTGAGGACCTGACACAATATTAATTGATCAAGCCAATGTAGTCCTGCAGCATACACACCACAAGATTTGGGCGGTCCTGAGACGGCAGTAGGTACGCAGTGGCGGAGTAGGATCGGGTCCATGTCTCTGGATCTATGTTCGCAGACCCGATCCACGTACCACTAGTCTGTATATTCATTAGATAGGGATTTTACGGGATAGAATATTCTTACATCTCCATTATACGCATCCTCAAGGGCATTGATACCCATGTTCACAAAAGTCTGATGCACCAAAGCATCGACCGTGTGGGCGTGGGGAGGGATGGTGACTCGTATTGGCCCATCTGCACCTCGGATGCTGGCGTTGTACATGTATGGGAACATATCGCTCTGTTCCTTTCCTGGAGGATGAAACCTGAAGCACAAAAATAAAATAAGTGAAAAACTAACAGGAACGAGAGCAGATTGGGGTCACTTCTCAGCTTTCTTCGAGTAACGGAAGAAGTCCGCCCAATTCCAACCCGGATTACCGAGCTTCTCCCAAGCATCGACATCAACTGCAGGGGGTTTGACCCACGCGTTAAAATTCATGGTTGAACTGCCCCCTGAAAGTTAAACGATTGAGGGTTATCGTAACAGAACGCCAGTGGGGAGGTAACTTTACCTAGGCCTTTTCCTCGAGGCCACATAACTTCCTTGTTATTCGAGTGTACTTGTTTCGTTGTGAAGAAAGACCAATCATACTGAAGAAAGGATTATTCAGGTGTTGAAGAATAAATATCAAAAAACAAACCTGCGGGTTGCCAAAAGTCAACCCGTATTGACTTGGAACTGCGATTTCCGGGTCGCCAATATTGTTTTCTCCAGCCTCGAGTAATGCTACTGTCACCGAAGGGTCTTCAGAAAGCCGCGCTGCTAATGCGAGACCAGCCGTCTAAACGAGCATCAGTAAGTCAAAGACAAGAACTGAAGAAGGAAATAATGCTTACGCCACCGCCGGCGATAACAAAGTCAAAGGTCTTGTCCGACAATTCACCACTATTCGAGGCGATCATTCTTGGTTCCTCAAGCACCTGGGGAAGATAGAGATATATGACATTACATCTCGCCTTTTATTGCGATTGTGAATCTGAGCTCAGGGTTGGCGGATCTCAGATTGATTTGAATTCAGGGTGTTGCTTGCAAGCTAAATTTGTTCAGTGGCGTATCGGGAAGTGGAAATTTTGGACCTTTCGATTTTTACACTTTTTTCCACTGGTCCTACGCCTTTGAAAGTTTCGAGTGCTCTTCAAAAGCACTTCTAGAGTATCCTCAAAAAACAGCAGAAGCTCTTATATAGTGTGGAAGGTATCGGGCACTGACCGAGGTCAGAAGTTCGGTATGTGTGTGGGTCGCCACGGAAAAGTTGGGTTTGCTGACCAAGCCAAGCGCAGCTCCGCCCAACCCCGCCACACCAAAGAACTCCAGAAGGAGGCGGGACGTCGGCGTCGGGCTCGAGCGCTGTACATGTCAATATCTTTGACATAAGCAAGCCGGAACATGTGATTTGTTCTCAGGGACCATCTTTTCAGTTGCTAGCATCATGGATCAGGCGCTCTCAAGAACTCCAATAACTTCTCTTTTGTCGGAATAAACCTCTTCCATGACGGCGGTTCGGTGCTCTTCTGCTACTCTCTTGTTTCTACCGAGCTCGTCATCCGCGTGAACGACTAGTGTTGCATCTGGAGCAGAAAACAAACGGACCTATTGCCAGACATTAGCGCTCTTCAGTACCTGGTCGCTGTTTTCTTGTATGCCAGCGAGCTGTGGAAGATACCATTACGGAACGGCGGGGTCTATCGAGCCTGTGGCAGGCCCATGCTCGTTGACAGGCGCTCATTCACAGGTATGTGAATAGTTGTTTCGTGGCTTCAATTGAATACGCGTTGCCAACACGGATGTAAATTGCAGTCGTGCCATTTGGTTTCCTTTGAACGTTTTTTGAGAGTTTTATGGGGAATATTAGAAAAACGCAGTCCAGCCCCTTTTCGATGATCGCTCTAAAACACCCCACGGGGCTCATTATCTCCTCGGAGGTCCCAACCTTTATAAAGCGCAAGGTCAAAGATTCAAGGACAACGTCGCCCTCTTTGCGATCATGCTCTGTTCGCGCGCAAGTTCGCCCCTTTGCCAAGATTTTGCATTTATCCCGGCAAATTCAAGTGCAAGCCGTTCTCCTTGTCCCGCATTGAATGCACTAGCCAACCACGGATACATGTGAGCTCTGTCATTTAATATAGGGGGTATATCGAAGGCTAAATGGCATCGGAATTAGCGCACGCGATGGAACAAACATACCCTTCTGGACCCTCCTCAGCGCCGTAAAACACGTCTACAACCTCTCCTTCCCTCTCGCGCTCCTCCTCACGAGCTTCGGGTACCTCACTAGCGGAACATTCTCCCTCTTTTACTCGCGCACACCCCAACGAAATGAGCCGCGCATTCTGAGTCTCTTGATGGCCTTTACAAATTTCATTCCATGGCCATCATGGACCCTTGACCTCTCGTCGCTCAGTGCCCCGGGGCCGCTCAAAATAGCACATGATGGCTCTCTCGTGCACGCCGACGAAACCCACTCCTCCGCACCTGATCCCACGCTCCTCACCCAATTTCTAACTCTCGCCTACCACGCACCTAGCCCCCTTTTACCCGAAAACTTTCTCTTGCAGTCGTCGAAAACCTGTGATACAAAATCAAAAGACGGCCTAACACTCGCCGACCTCGGGCGCCTCCACGCCGCGCGCTTAGCTGCCCTCCCGCACGCGCTCAACCGCCTCCACGAGCAGGTCGCGCTGGGCGAGTGCGGCCTTGCGTGGTGCGTCATGCGGCGACGTGGTGCAGGCGACGGAGACGAAGACGAAGACGGAGTTATTCCGCCTGAGGCGCTTGAGCAGTGGTTTGGGGAGGAGCGGCTGCCGGAGGGGTGGTGGGATGTGGACGGTGGAAGGCCTGCGCGGCCGGTGGGGATTAGGGAGGCCGGGCGGCGTGCGAAGGAGGTGGGACTGCTTCGGCATGGGGTGTAGTCTTTTACGATGTCGGGATATGGATATCTGTGCATGGAATGAAATGGGCTTCGAGGTGGGGAAGCGCGCCGTGGGAGGGGGGGCTATTTCCGCGTGCATAGTTTCTGTAGACCGAATCCTTATACTTCAATGGGAAGATGCTCAACGCCTGGTTTTCAATAGCCCCGTTTCTTAGCATGGTGTTGTCTGGTGTGTTTTCATGACCTCCCTCCTATTGCCGCTGGGATTGAATGTTGAACTGCTTGACTACGAGACGCGCTACCACTCGGCCACCCAAGCTACCACTACGCCAACACCTCTTTATCTCTGATCGCAGAATATTACATAGATAATCAGAACAAAATATCAAGGCCCCCCGCTAGTGCAATGTCAAAACCATTCGTCTACCAGTGCCGCGTACCCGGATTGAACGAGTGACCTTCTCATCGCAGACTTAACAATGCATACGAGTGAGACGCGCTACCACTACGCCAACACGGCATTTCTCGCTATCCTTCTCCTCTCCTCCCCATCGCCGATCAAAGATTACAGAACATCAATTGACTTCCAAGTAAAAAAAGAAATTACAGCGTCCACGGCTGGTGATCGTGCCGGCGGCGTCCAGCCAAGGAAAGTTAATACTCGCAGCTTCCCCGCTGTCGTCTGTGCCCGAATTTGACAATGTCAAAAAATCAACATTCGATCTCAAGCTATCACTGCCGCGTACTCGGATTGAACGAGTGACCTTCTCATCGCAATATCGCAATGTTAATCCGTCATACGAGTGAGACGCGCTACCACTACGCCAACACGGCATTTCCCGCTACCCCTCTCCTTCTCCTCGCCAAGGCTGATGATTGATCCTAACAGATCACAGAACACCAGTCGATTCTAAGTAAGAAAATTGATGCGTCGATAGCTGGTTAGTGGCGATCATGCCGTCGAGCCAAAGGAAAAACATGGAAGCTTCCCCAGTCCCGTTGGGTGGCAGTTGTCCATCGCGCATCCAAAGTAAATAAAAGAAAAGGCTACTGTGTCTATGCAACTGCCGCGTACCCGGATCGAACGAGTGACCTTCTCATCGCAGCATAATTAATTCAGCACCAATACGAGTGAGACGCGCTACCACTACGCCAACACGGCACATACTCCCAGACTCTCCCGATCCGCATCCCGTCCGCATCCCGTCCCATCGCATCGAACCGAATCTAATCGTTATCTGATGCAGATCCCTCCCGGTTCCGGTATCGCGATTCCAGAGACTCAGAGGTTCCACAGCTGTATGTACACAGCACTGAGAGTCTACCCACACAGGTGACAAAGGCAGTGGACGCGCAGTCAGCGCAAAAAGAATTCTAATCTGTGAATTGCGAATGCCACGTACCCGGATTGAACGAGTGACCTTCTCATGTACATATCCTCTTCGGAATACAAGTGAGACGCGCTACCACTACGCCAACGCGGCATGCACTTTCCTTTCCGCCCTGCCCGCTTCCTCTCACTCGTGCTCAAACCTACCCCTCCATCCGAGTCTCCCAACACATCTCCCCACACCCGTCAAGAAGAACATTCAAAAAACAATCCAAACTCGAATGCGCAGCATTGCCGATAATTCTGACTATATACTCTACTATGTAAGTACTATATGCATGGGTCGTTATGTACAGGGTCGTGAAGCTGGAAGCACTATATGCATGAATGGATGAATGTAGGTGGTATGTGTATGAGTGGTGGATGGATGAGTGGTGGATGGATGGATGAGTGTATGGATGAGTGGATTGAGTGTATGGATTGAGTGGATGGGATTCTACATTTGATAAAATGTGCAATTTCACGAAAATTGAAAATTGAAAAAAGTTACGAGATCGCGTGGAGGGATCATGTCCACGCCTCACGCCCCACGCCAGCCCTCAGATCTTCAGCTCCCGAAACCCCCTCACATCAACCCTCCCCGTCCCATTCCTCACCCACTCCTTCCCCTCCCCTCCCTCACCGCCCAGCTCCTCGCCATCCCCTGCCCCCACCCCCACTCCGACACCGACACCGACGCCCCCTCCCTTGCCCCCTTTCCGAAACCTCCCCCCGGGAATCACAATCCTCCCCGCCCCCGCCCCACGTCCATACTTCGGCAGCCCCAGCGCCTTCAGCTGCCGCCTCGTCAGCGGCCTCTCCCTCTGCGGGGGGTGCTGCTGCTGCATAACCGGCAACGCATGCTTATGGTTAAGGTTATCAGGCTCCGGCTCCGGCTCCGGGGAAGACGCAGGCGACGGCGACGGCGACGCATCAGCAGAAGAAGACGGCGGGGACGGAGGCGAGGGCACCGAAGACGACGAGGTGGTGGAAGAGGCGGAGGCGGAGGACGGCGGGGAGAGGCTTGGTGTGTCTGCCGAGTCGCGGTCCACGTCCACGTCCATGGCGTGCGCGGGGGGTGGTATTGGATGGGAACAGGAACAGGAATGGGAATGGGAGTGGGAGGAGTGGGAGCGGGAGGTGCGGGAGCGCTTGGAGCTGGAGCCGGAGGACGCGGCGGAGCACTCCGAGTCGTCGCCGGTCGTGTCGAGCGCGCGTTTGGGGGACTGAGTGGTGCGGTGGAGGTAAAGATGTATTTGGGTAGGTGGATGCGGATGCGATAGCGGCCCTTCCGGCGGGGCGGGTGTCGAGTCGGGTACATGCGACGTGCGGAGCGGGTGCGGCGCCGGCGATGCATCTGCACTCCCGCTCCCGCTCGTACTAGGCGCCGGGGTGGGGAACGGCGACGCCGCGCGGCTCGTCGGCAGCGGGATCGCCGCCGGGTCTAGCTCCACCTCCACCTCCGCCGGCGCCGGCGCGAGCTTCAGCGTCACCTTCTTCTTGCGCTTCTCCTTCTCCGCGAGCGGGGGTTTCTTGCCCTTCCCCGGCGACGCAGGAGGCACAGCGACGGGCGGCGGTGGGGGAGTTTCCCGTACCACAGGCAGACCCGTGTGCGGCCCGCGCAGGTTGCGGATCGAGGAAAAGTGCTCCCAGTCGTGGTACCTGTCCAGAGGGTCAGTCGTTGGCTAGTCGATTGAAGGGGAGGTACTTACGCGACGTATATAGTATCGCCTTCGCTGTCGGTGTTGTGAGTAGTAGTAGTAGGCTCTGGAAGCGACGGGGTGCGCTTGTGTGGGGCGGCTTTGTCCTTCTTGCCCTTGTCCTTTTTGCCCTTCTTCTCCTTCACACCCCGGACCCGCTCCCGCCGAAGCCGGCGGCGTTCGCGGTCGTCCAGTTGCGCGTCCTCCTCGTCCGCGCTGTCTTCTTCAACACTCCCTCCGTCGTCGTCTTCATCATCATATTCGTAATTGTACATGGAGGCCTTGGCAGGGGACGAAGTTGGACTGGCAAAAGCAGCCCACTCAATGACATACACCAGCCCGGGCTGGATAACCTTGACGTTGCGGCGTGCAAGGTGAGAAAAGGCGGAGAGCTCCATGTGGCCGCCATATGTCGCTAGCGATCGCGGTGTCAGTCACACATTTGAAATAGGGGAAATGGAACAACACGATCACGAGGTGTACACGAAAAGGAGGCAGAGAAACGCACCATTTTCGCGCATGCACTGGAGATGGGTTTCGAGCCCCCTCTCGTCCTCGACAAAGGGCTCGTAGCGGTCTCTATGCTTCTGGATCCAGTCGCAGATCTGGCCGCGGAGCTCCATGTGGCGCGAGGGCGAGCCATAGAGCTGGTCGGAGAGGGCGCGGAAAAGGCAGTTGCCATCGCCGACGGTGTCGGCGGGGTAGAGGCCGAGGGCGCGGAGCTGGGTGGTGAGGAGGGCGGTGGAGGCGGCCGGGTCGGAGGATGTGAGGAGCTGGGGAGAGGAGTAGGGTTAGGGTTGGGGTGTATATGAGTTGTAAGGAAGTGAACGTACACGACCTTTGGACGATCGAGTTGTGCGTGAACGGACTGCGAAAAGGTTGGAAAAAAACATGGGTCAATATGGGGTGCAAGGGTGTGGAGATCGACGTCGGGTCGTGTGGTAGGGTAGGGGAGGTGACTCACGTTGTGGAAGGGGCTTACCCCTGGGATTCTTCCTAGCCGAGCCCATGTAGTAGCAGCGAGGAGATTGTAGGGCTGGCGAGGCTGGCAAGGGACAACGGGTGGGTTGGGTTGCGGATGATGGATGTTGCTGCTTTGATGCACAGCACAGCTTCGGGGTCTTTGTTTGTCACTACAAGGACCCCAGACAGGGTGTCTGCCCACGAGAGAACAACGGGATAGACGACGGCACATCACCGGGCCGCAGTCACCGCAGCACTATCCGCAGCTGCCAAAAATATATACTTCCACCCTCAACCATGATCATCGATTCAAAAGTCATCATGCATCCCCCACCGCCCTACGCCTCTGCAGCTGGCCTACCCCCCTTCCCCTCCCGCACCGGCCCCACACCCACCCTCACCACTCTCCCCCCACACCTCCTTCTCCAGATCCTCTACGCCACCTTCCCCCAGACACCCCTCCCCGACCAGGCCAAGATCGAACGCCAGCGCAAAACCCTCTACTGGCTCTCCGTCTCCCTCCGCCTCGTCAACCGCACCCTCTACGTCGCCTGCATGCATGTCCTACGCTCCACCCACATCCCCGCCTACGACGCCCTCATCCGCCCGCCCTACTCCTCCGACCCCTTCCCCCTCCTCGCGCCCCCCTCCGACCCCTTACCACCCCCCTCCCCCTACGCCTCCCCCCGCATCCCTGCCATCGCACCCCAGTCCCCGCTCAACACTCTCCAGCGCGAAACCGCCACACTCGACCGCTTCATCGCCCTCAAAGTCCGCGAAGACGTCTGGGCAGACGACTCGGAGCTCCATCTCGAGCGCGACGAGGCATACAAGGACCTCTTTGACCTCGCACAGCCCCGCAGCCGCCTCGAAGACCTCGTCCGCATCCACGGGCTCCGCGAGGGCGTCGTCTGCGTCGGTTCTCCACCCACTGCCTCCTCCTCATCGGCTAGCGCGTCCGCATCCTCCTCCTCGGGCAAGAAAACCCCAGGCACACCAAGCACTCACAAGCCCCGCATCCACACCCCCTCCACGCTCACCCCCTCCGCCTCCTCCGCCTCCCTCCGTTCCCCAACCCAATCAACCCCTCCCTCCCCCGCCCCGCCACCCTCCTTCCTCTCCTCCCTCTTCTCCAAATCCAAAAAATCACCACCCCCGACTAGCCAGAACAACACCATCTCGCCGTTCCCCGTGCACCCCTCCCCGCCGCCAGCCCAGGGAAAGCCTAGAATCACCCCCGTCCCGTTCCATCTCATCGCCGTGTCGTTCTCCCCGCGCCAGGTCGGGCTCGTGCTCCTCCCCGCGAAACGCACCGTTGTTACTGTGGCGCGCGCGCGGGATGAGAGGCTGGAGGTTGCGGCGAAGAGGCTGGTGCGCGAGCTGAGGGCGTGGCTGGAGGAGGGCGGGTGACTCAGGGTGCGGGGCGTGTGGGTTTGTGTGTCGGAGAGCTGGTGAATTGCATTCATAAGTGCATACACCTGATATAACACACGTCGCCCACCCACCCTGCTGCACTACTACTAGACATCACAGCACACCCAGACGTCACATACCCCCACCACGGCGCCGCTTGATATCCAGAAGCACGACCGTGCGCCCCCCCCGTTCATCCACTACTGGAAACGAACCCCATCCGCTGTCGATATAGACATACACGCACACTTATCCTTATCACTTATCTGTACCCCGCAGCCGTACTGCAAACGCCAACGTATATTCTACGACCCACTGGTTCCCCTCACGTATAACATAGCTCTCAATTCCGCTTTCGCGCGCTCGTCTCAACGGTTTCGTCTCCCTCGCATTGGAACTATATACAAGTACTGTACTGTACTGTAATCTGCTGTGTACATTTATCTCTCGTGTCTTCTGCTTGCTTCGTTTATTCAACTTGCCGTCTATCAGAATCACAGTATTCTTGCTTCCTAGGACTCAGGCGCGTGCGTCCTGGGAATGATGAAGCCACGCCCTGAAGGACTGTCATGCCGCGTTGGCGTAGTGGTAGCGCGTCTCACTTGTACGACCACCTTATATATACCTGGCAATGAGAAGGTCACTCGTTCAATCCGGGTACGTGGCATGTTTTTGGCTTCTTCTCTCGTGTCTTCAAGCTTCAAGTTCAGGCACTGAAACAGAGGAGACAGACGGGGGGTGTGTACATGCCGTGTTGGCGTAGTGGTAGCGCGTCTCACTCGTATTCTCGAGGGGAAAAATATGCTGCGATGAGAAGGTCAATCGTTCGATCCGGGTACGCGGCACTGGAGTGATGGAAAGTTCCTATTTTTTCTGCACAGGCACCAAACTCTGGTTGCTTTACAGAGTGGGATGGGAGACAAATCGGAACAGGTACATGCCGCGTTGGCGTGTCTCACTTGTATGGGCGAAATTTTCAGACATGCAATGAGAAGGTCACTCGTTCAATCCGGGTACGCGGCATGGCAGGGTTGGACAAAAATATTTTTGATTCAACTCAAAAAGAAGAATTCCTAAAAGTCTGTAAGTTGCAAAACCCCGAGTGCATTCGCTGGCCTAACTAGACTCGGACCGTTTCAACTTTCAAGCTCACGAGGCCACTGGAGTTACTCTCTACTTACCGCCACGGTTCCCGGATGTTTAGACGCATACCACGCGCTCGTCAATGTACACTAGCCGGATGGAAAACTACTTAGAACTGGGCTGGCTTCCTGACCCTTCCATCTAGAGGCCGATTTCGCAGGAAATGCACGGTCAGCTTCTGTCCCGAAGGCTGCGGCGCTTTAGCGCCAGATCGGTATCCAAGATACAATGACTCGGCGCATTCACGCTTAGACCACTCTCTTGATCACCCTACGACGTTAATGCCTCTGGTAAGTACCGTTTATATCCTACGTCCAATAACTCGGCGGTCGTTCTGTGGCGTATGGGCAGACAAGTGTGTCTTTGCGAGCGTTTCGCGTTGACGGTACATAGACATTATTCCCGAGCATCCATGCATATGCATGCCTGAAGAATCCCGGAAGTTAGAGCCTCACGGAGATTAATTGAACTCGGTATCCTAGCAGGCTTATAACGTATATAGGTCCACGCCAGGTTCCTAGTGGACAGGCCGGCTTCGTGACCCAGAAGGCGAGCAAACCATTGATATGTTGTCAACCACTCACACCACGTCGCATGGTGCAGTAACTTTGCTTTCGTACACTCCCACAAAGCCCAGGTAATATGTCTACGCAGACAGCTGCTAGCGCCTGGTGGGACGGATCGATGAAGAACACAACAGCGAGAGAAGAAGGAAGCTTAAATGTAAGGCTTCTGGCTTGGCGGACTGGATATTTACAATGCCTCGGCATCCTTGCCACATCCTCTTACGGGCTGCGGCCCTCGTGTTATAGCGCAAGCTTTTAGGCTCTTATACCCAATCGTCCTCCTGAAAAATCGTTTTCGCACTCTCCGCGTCCCGCATCCACAAAGCTCGGCCATGCTTTTTCGCCATACTTTTTCACGCCGGGACGCGGTCCTCATTCTCATGGGCGCCACCGTGATGCATGTATGGGCTCTGCTGAGCTCGACGCAAACCGTTCTCGACCAATCCATCGTCATTGACACCCAATACCACAACGTCGCTCCAATAGATTATCCTCCTCCTGAGGCCGTACGCCAGCGTCCACCGAAGCACATCGCCAGAACTGTCACGGTACATTCCACCGAGACGCTGGTCCAGATGGAAACGAGTACCATCATCATCGACGCGGCACCGACCTCTGCTTTGTACGATCCTCCTGTGCACGCGTCAGAACGTCTCGATCTAAGGGACAAGCTGCCTGAGACCTCGATAATCTCGCATGCACCAGGGTGGACGCTTTTTCGTAACCTATACATGTCGAACGGCACGCTTTACATCCTTTCCTCGAATCGCTCTTTCCCCGAAATCCGCATGATGACGAGCACAGGCCTTGCTGCGCTCAACACCCCCGAGAACATTGCCTCGCGCGAGCCGACAGCGGAAAACATGGACTTCATCACGCCAGCGGAGGCGCGTAGCAGATGGGGCGGTAACTTCGATCGCGGGGAGAAGAATCGGGTCCTTTCGGTCGAAGGGAACACAGTAAGCTCATTCCCGTCACGGCCTCGAGCCTAAGTGCCGTAATTCTGACCCTGCGTTAACTTGTTCAGGTGCTCTTCAACGATCCCCCGCAGTTCCTCCGGCATTACTACCACTTCGTTGCAGAGCTCTTCTTCGGCGCCTGGGCCTTTTGGCACGGAGCCTGGTCCGCACCTTCGACAGACGCCGAAACCGCGTTTCGGCTCTCGCATCCCCAGCCACCGCCGATACACCGCGTAATCTTCGCGCACTCCAACGCGGACGGGTGGCGCGACAACCCCGGCTTCAACGCGTACTTCCTCCGCGCGGCCTTTCCTTCGCTCACCGTCGATGTCCAGGAAGACTGGGCAGACTTAATAGCCGCGACCGCTGACAAGAAGCAAAAGGACCGCGCGTGGCACTTCCCTGTCTTGCTCCTCGCGGATCGCAGCGCCGCGCACCGTGGCCCAATTTGCGGGAGCCAGACGCAGAGAACAGCGTCGGAGGCCTGGGAGCAGCGGATCGCAGCGCCGCGCACCGTGGCCCAATTTGCGGGAGCCAGACGCAGAGAACAGCGTCGGAGGCCTGGGAGCACATGAAGCAAAACAACCAGCTAATGGGCCACCGCGTCG
This sequence comes from Lyophyllum semitale, assembly GCA_018851285.1. NCBI lineage: Eukaryota > Fungi > Basidiomycota > Agaricomycetes > Agaricales > Lyophyllaceae > Lyophyllum > Lyophyllum semitale. Next base: position 15,709 of record JABCKH010007662.1, on the reverse strand, counting down.
GCGGCTGGTGGGAGCCTCTGCGGAAAGCAGTATGGAACTTCGCCGGTGCAGCTTACGACGCCGAAGGACTTGTGCAGGAAAGGATTCAGATAAAGCTTGGGTTGCCGATGCCAAAGGAGGTTGTGATTACGTATATCAGCCGACAGGGCGTGCCACGGCGGAAGCTGAAGGAGGAGCACCATAAGGGACTCGTTTCTGCGCTTCGAGAACTTGTTGCTCGGAAGGGAGACGGATGGGAGTTGGTGGTCCTGCAGGCTGAAAAGATGACGAAAGACGAACAAGTGCAGGCCGCTGCGCGAACAACGGTGCCTCGCGTTACCCAGACCCTCCTTTACGTATCTGCTAATGCTTTTTAACCAGATTCTTCTCGGAGTCCATGGGAACGGTCTAACCCATCTCGTTTTCATGAAGCCCACCCGCGCCTCTGCCGTAATCGAGCTTTTTTACCCCGGAGGCTTCGCGCACGACTACCACTGGACGGCGAGGGCCCTCGGGATGGACCATTACGCCGTATGGGACGACAGGTATGTGCAATCCCCCCATATCTCGTAGGCCATCGAGCGTGATACTGCGAACCAGATATTATACACACCCGAATGAGCCCCCTGTAGACTATCCTGAACCGGGCTTTCAAGGGAACGAAATACCCGTCAGTGGACATGCTGTCGCGCGGCTAATCGAGGAGCACATCGTACGAAAACGTACTAATTCTGTATGATACTGTTGTACCCTTATCTCCTCCACGATATCGATTGTAAATGTATTCATTATTTCCGCATAATGCTCTTTGATCGCTGGTATTCCGTGCTGGTACGAGGGCGAGGGCTGTCCTAGAATTAGCGGTTTGTGTGTCAATCCATATGGCGAGAGGTCTGCATCACATACATACCAGCAAAACGCGATGCTGAATGCCCTGTCGCAACCGTATGAATCTATGATTGAGGCTCGCCGCTCGACTCGGAGTCGGAGTCTGTCACACACACGTGGCGGTGACGCAGACTAACCCGTGACGTGATGCGAGAAATCCCGGGCCATGGTCGAAGCATCTCGCATCCAAATCTCACATCCGTTGTTCATGATTTTTGAGCTTTCACTTTAACTTCATTTACCCTAAAAGAATCCTCAGGTATTACTTATTATTACCCACTAGTCCCGATCCTCCCATAGACACGGCTGATTTTGGTGAGAGTGCTCCGCTCTACTCATTTCTGTTGTTGATAACATGCAACCAGTCGCTCATATGGACTCTAAGTCTGCAGATATACCTCTAGAAGTATTGGGAGAAGTCTTACAACACATATCTGACGCTGTTCTACCAAAGGTATCCCTTACATGTCAAGGCTTTCGCCAGCTAAGCTTGCCGCGGCTCTTCAAAACTTTCAAATTTCATCCCTACTTTGTCGACTTCAATATGTTTTCTGCGAGTCGTGTAGTCCCTCAGAAGCGTTACATGCCCACAGATCAGGTGACTGAGGACGTGATGGAGAGATTACAGTTTTACGGGTCGCAACCCATCTCGCGATATGTGCAAAGATGCAACGTCCAGCCTTGGAACTTCGATTCCCTGGACGACGACCAAGAAGACCTTTTCGGAACTTCGGACCCCGACCTCCTCCTCGATGCATTCTTCCATCTACTTCCCCGATTTCGCAATCTGCGACACCTCGACTGTTATGCAATAAACTTGAACTCCCTCGCGCTCTCTCAACTTTCATTGTTACCTGATGTACATGAAATGGATGTCATGTCATGCAACCTACTCACGGACAGCTGGCCACTGCCGGCTATTCGTGCGCGCATCGTCAGATTCGAATACACTGGTCGTCCTGAACTGCTGGCCCAGTGTGGCACGGAAAAGTGGCTGCGAATTCTGGATCCCAATCACCTGGAAAGTCTCAGTATATGTCTAGAGCACGCCACGGCCGCGTTTTTTGGTGACATCACGACACTACCGGTCTTCCGCGCTACTCAGACCTTATCGCTCGGTTCACCTTCCAGCCTTCTCCTGAATCTCCACACTATCTTACAATGCCTTCCTTCTCTTCGCCACCTAAAGATTGGTTGGTTCGGCACACAAGACAGCCCGAGCCAGATCGCCACGTCCCCGATTTCTCAATCAGCACCCCCTTTGTTGATTCATTATGATGGTCCATACGAGCTTCGTCATATGGTCATCGCCGAAGGAATCATTTCCCTGCGTTTGGACAGTTTTGGGTACTGTGGCTGTGACCCCGACGTCCTAGAAGCTCTTTTCACTTCCTACAAACATAGATTGAAGCATCTCACGTCCTTTGGAGTCAAGCTCTTTCACCTAACACCTTCCTTCTTTTCAATTGTCTGTTCTCTTTCTTCCTGCTTGAAGGCAATTTACATGGAGGCTGCCTCCCGTGGTGACAAATTTACGCCAACAGTACGCTTTCAAAGTCTGTCTTGTGACCATTTCTGACTCTAACTTACATATTCAGGGTTTTCTGGATGACCTGCCGCTCGACATGTTACCTCCTGGCATTGAACACTTCGTCATTGACTGGACTGCTCAGGATCGTGACGAAGCTGTGTCAAAAGGTGAATGTTTCAAGGACAAGCTCCTGGCTCGACGCCCGTCTTTGCAATCCGTGTGGTTATCTGACTGGAAAAATCTGGTATATGTGGCCTGGAAGTCAGAGATGTCCGGACAGGCGACCGCGAAGCTAAAACCGAGTCAGTTTCAGCCTTTTCGTTCTTATCCTTAGTGAATTCGGAAGCGGCAACCATGATAATGGCCCGACTGGACTTTTTGCGCAACCCGTCCTTATAAAAAATCCTGAACCGTCGACTGTGTCGAAAAATCAAATTAACTTTCGGACCCGTTTACTCGCCTCGTGTTTACATATGGTTCATTCAAAGTCAATTTGAAGGATTCTTTTTTTAATAGATCTGTCAGCTTCGCCTCGGCCCCCTCACCTGTTTCGCCACTCAAGCCCTATTCTCAAATTTGATTCTATGTGGTGAAAGGTTGGAGGTGTGTTGTCCGCATGGTCTTCGACGGTGTCCGCGACAGCAACTTAGCATTAGCAAGATAGTCAGCGAGGATTTTGCCAACTGCTCAACATATCCCTCCTTGTCACAATCAGAATCGCAACACTTCGCCTTTCGATTTGGGGAATTCTGGTCCTACATGACATCCTCGACTGCGCTTTCCACAAGTGTTAGTGTTAGGCAGGATCTTCAGGGAACAGTAGGTATATTCTCTGGCCTGCTCCCAACACTTGTTATCAAGATACATCGGAGCAATGTATTTGCGTGGTGAATACGAAGAGGCAGATTTGGACGAAGTCTTCCGCACAGGGTTCACATCATACCCACACACTTTTGCATGTAAACTCAAGTCTCTAGGGCTCACCTAGCCTTTGTTAAGCGGATTCGCTTACGCCATACCCGCCCGAACAAATAATGTAGGAACGGTAAAATGGCTCCGCCAGTTTAGCTACTTACTCCGTTGGTCATTTCATCTATTCATATTACTCATGAATTCACGTCTGCAATTTCTTGTTCTGTGTTACCAGCTTTTTCCAGTTTCTGTCTGTCTGTAGGGTTGATGATATCTAGGCTCTTGTTGCTCCAGGGGTCATGTCGCGTTCGACGCGTTTAATTAAAATGTCACACATGACACGTGCTTGTGACATATCGCCTCATGTTCACAAAGGCCCTTCAAAATTAAAGTTGCATTGCCAGGTCGTTCTAGCGAAGACTCCTTCAAGTTCTCACTGATTCTACTACCGTACTCCATTCGTAATCCCTCAAGATGAACCGACGCCACGGAATGGAAGCGATCTACGGCATTGGGGGCGGTATGGTATCTGCAGCAGCTCAAAAGAAGTGAGAATTTCTTGACTCGTTTGACTAACCATTGACTCCAGTTCTGGTGCAATCAGTTTGGAAAAAGCCGAGGACCTTTGCAGAAAACGAAAGCCCAAACAAGCGCTGCCATATTTAATGGCTGCTATCAAGGAGAATCCGGACAACTTGGACGCGGCCATCCAATTCGCATTTTTAACCGACGCTCAAGGTGCGTTGGAGGTGCTAGAGGGCGCTGAGAATACTGGTATAAACCTTCATTTTTTGTTGCTGCTATGTCTGCTTGAACTGACTGGTATGCATAGGACGCGTCGTCTTGAAAAAAGTCCTTGGCAATGACTGTTTCGACGATTCCGGTGACTCTGTCGGCCATTTTTGGGGAATCCTTGAAACACGGCCATACATGCGCGTGCTTCAAGCACTAGTCCGCGTCTACTTCGAGAACGGAAAATACGCAGATTCGGTGTATGATCCTTCTCAATTCCCTGATCTCGTTTACTAACATCACGTTCCCGAAGGAAAACCATGATTGAGATGCTACGACTCTGTCCCGGTGATAATATGGGCCAGCGAAAATGGCTCGGCTCAGTGCTCATTCATAATAGGCGCTACGCTGATGCCCTCTTCTTCGCGCAGGTCTGGCTTGCAGACAAGCGTGGTGATTCCCCACCTCGTGGGGGAACAAACTTTGCCGCACCTTCAAAAGATTTGGTAGATGCAAACGATGAGAAGGATCTGGCAAAATATGGCGAAGGCTCTCTACTCCACACTGCGGCGCTGGCGTCTTTCAAGCTATTCGGGGACTGTCCGCAATCGCGTCAGTTCCTCAAGATGGCTGCACAGGCACAGCCGTATGTCCTGTTGAAAGTACTAGCCTCGGTTTCCCGTCCACGTTGGTAAAGTACTTTGACAACTTTGAGGCTAAGCTGACCACTGTCGTTTGTTTAATTTACCCAGTAAACTTAAACATGGATCCACGGTCAATGAACGGTCCTGAGGAAGCTCACGATTACCTGTGGCTCACTCAGGATCTATGGATGGAGCCCGAGGTATGGAAGTGGGTGAATGAGAACCCGGATGCCCGCAACGCAGTTTTGAAAGATTGTAGCAGAAAAGGATGTCCTATTCGTGAGGAAAAGGTTGCCCAGTTTAAGCGATGCTCTGCTTGCCATCTGGTACGTTTTCACACCATGTCTTGTTTCGTTAAAGCTGCTAATAATACTGCTCGTATCTACAGGTTCGGTACTGCAGTCCAGAATGCCAGAAAACAGATTGGTCCGCACACAAAGCAGGTAAGCGAGAAGAACTTGCACACTTGAATCCAGGTTGACACCATGTGCACCAGCTTGTAAGGCGCATAAGCAACAGAAGGCCTTCCTCCGCTCATGGCAAACGGGGAAGCCAACACGCGACAAGAGCGCAATGCCGACCTTTGCCTCTGACTTTGCGAATGGCATGCATATGGTCCCCCAAATATAAGAGCTGTCCAAACTGCCTCGATACGGAGCATTTGATGATGCAAAGACACCTTTGTGCAGGGTGTATTTATAATAGTTTCTTTCCTTTCAGACGAATCTGATGTAAATAATGTGTACCCGCTCTTTTATGTGATACGATGATAATCCTCCATGTCGTGGTCCAATCTAGGCTGTAGCAGTACAATCATCCCTCGTCGACCTTTTGACTCCTTCGTAGCCCTCATATGACCTATAAGCTTGCGCATAGAGTAAGGAGACAGCCACAAAATCGGACCGTACGCGCGCAATGAAAGCCCAGTGCCTGTTCGGACAGGCAGTGGTGAGTTAGTATTACCTATTTTATCTACGATTAGCAACCACATATTCAAGTGCAGGGCGGAGACACGAGACAACTGAAAAGGAGCATCGACTACGCAGCCGAGGAATGCGCCTTAGATTCGCAACTTAATTAATAAATCCCTAAGATACGGATGTTCAAGGCTTTCGACGCTTGAAAAGTGGTTGGAGTCGGTAGTCTCATCACCACTATCACTATCACTGTCATTATCACTCCTGGCGTCGTTCAACCACTCCTCGGCATCCTCCTCAACGTCTAAGTGGTTGTTCTATCAACTTATACAGGATAGAATAGGGGGTTCGGCTTACCGTAAGGTACATACTTCCGGTAGTGCCCTAACCACCGCTGATACGCCTTGTCTTGGTCCGTCTGAACGATCTTTCTATTCGCCGATTCCTCCCTCCATGCTTGGTAGATTTTCATAATCTGCCCGTCAGGAACCTATGAAAACGATTCGTCAGCCATCGTTGAAGGCGCACGCACGGGTTGCTGGACACTGCTTTTGTGTCCCAAAATCGCGAGGACTTCGGAACATTTGGGGTGTATGTCCGAGTCGCCTATATGAAAATGTTTAGGTATGTCAAGGAGGAACATGTTGTGGACGCACGTAGTATTCTTCTGTGCGTCGTTCATGTTCATCCTTAAGTTGCTTCATTTCTTCGGGGATCAGCTGAGGTGTGGTCTCTGAGATGTTGCTTTGCAGGGTAGCATCCGGACAGTGCATTAAAGTCCTCCCATCCTGTCGTTGCATGTATACAGACATGTCGTCGAATCCTGTTTCTACAGGAAGGCCCGCATACGGCGTGGATGAGGATAATGGCGCGGTTGCTGAGCTCGAAGTGGACATGGTGGTCGTCTTGTAAAAGAGTCCGAGTTTCACCTATTCCTGAACACTGTGTTCTCCTATACAACCATATCGAATATCTCGTGTCGCGTCTGGAATCCAAAGCGTCGCACAAGTGAAGGGAGACCATGGAATGTAAGTTCACGAAACGGTCTTCAAGCTTCTTGCCTATGTCGTGGCAGGCGATGTGGATGGACCGTATGGATGAATATCTGCCCTCTATCGCTGCTGGCGGACATCTAATCCTATATGAAGACCTTCTTCGTCAATTATACTTCGTAATGCACAGAGAGGGTAAGTAAGACAGACAATAGTGATTGAGATGCCATCCGATGTCATAAAGGACGCTTAACTGGACAACTGTAGCCTAGGATGTCATGGGATTCGTGAACGTCAAGTAACCGCTGCCCGCACTGGCAGATAATTCGAAACTTGAAAGAACAGCCACGTTTCTTACATAACCAACAAAACCCGTGATCAAGACGCGTCGAATCACGTCCTCCCCATCGCGATTGTACGCACATAGAGTTTTTAACTGAATCTTGCATATATACATGGTGTGTGTTCGGTATTATATTACAATCTTCATTGACTATCAAGGTCTAGTACAGTAAATTACAATAGATAAATAGATAACGCGATCGATTCCATGGGAGTCTGCAGGGTATCGCAGTCACTACAGTGTAGCGACTACGCTAGGACGATCAAACCGGTATAATAGATAGATAAGGAATAAAGATATAGGTAGAAAGACGAGCCATCACGAGGCACTAGGAGGAAAAGACGGGGCATATGTAGCAAATTCCACTAGATCTAAGATATGTAAATGCGTTCGGAAAATCTAGATGAGGCAGCGAGCTGAGGAAGGATGAATGTCTGTGCTATTGGGATGTTCCATTCATCGGAGTTTATTGCAATAGGTTGGTGTATTATGCGTTCAGACGTCTGTCGGTCGCTGAGGGCACAGGATGTAGGCCATGGCGGAGAGATGGTGGGGCGATCTCAGCGTGGGATGGGGGCTCTGCAGCGTATGCGATTGACATCGATATGTCGACGAAGAAAGCTGTGCAGGCGGGTAGGGTATCTACATCCAAAGGTCAGCGGCGGGCTGTGGTGAGAAGAAAGAATAGAACATACCGAATGCTTCGTTCGAAAGACGGGGGGCCTCTTCAGGCGTCACGCTACTTGAGATGAGAGGGTCTGCAGCCTGAGGAGCGTAGGCCTCCCACAAAAGGTTAGACGTCGGGCCAGCCCAGGTCCGGGACGCCAAAGAGACAGTGTCGGAGTCTTGAGACGGAAAAAATGAGAATTAAACAGATATATGCACAGGAGTCGTTCGAAAAGGTCAGGGAAAGATGTAGCATTGTTCTCTTCTACTTGTGTGTCTTAACAAGAGCCGAGAAGTTGGAGTCTTGAGGATTCGGAGGCTGGAGAAGCTGAGTCGTTTGAAAAGATCCGGGAAAGATGCAGCAGTTCGGTTCCATTATATATTCCTTCTTGATGATCGGCGCGAGATAATAACGAAGAAGAGGGGGAAAAATATGTTGAGACTTGAAGCAGTGATAAAGAAGACCAGTGCTCTGAAGCCACGAGGTTGGAGTGATTGCTTAGAGATCGGCGAAACGGTCCTCATCATCGTCTGACGAGCTAGAAGAGGAACTTGAAAAGCCAAAGTCAGACATCGAGTCGTCATCGGGATCCAAAGGCGATAGCGATGGATGAAGCGGTAGTGGCAAAATAAGAGACTTGAATGCGTCCAAACGAGCCTTGAGTGCTGCCAGTTCCCCATTCATGGACGACGAGTTCTTCGCGATGAGAGCCTGTTGCCCTTGGAGGATCGCCTTTAGACGGTCAATTTCCTTCTGCTCCGGTGAGCGCTAAAAGGCGAGGATAGTTATTAACGAAATAGACGATGGAGAAGTCGGGTAAGAACGTACGGGGTCGATGGCCTTCCAAACGACAGCCATAAGCTGAATGAGGTGCGACCCGACGACGAAGACGGACGGTGCAAGGAAGACCTGCAAGAATATCATGATGAGATTGACGCAGTGTAGGATGGTAGGGACATACTATTGCCAGCCAAGCTGGCGACACTTTGGACTGAACTATTGTACGGTACATACCAAGAGCGTTCCAGAAAGCAGCGGACATGGCGGTGGGGACAACGCTGGCGATGGTTTGGCCAATAACCCGAGGCGGGTTCCGCAAAAGTTGCAAGCCGACGAAGAGCAGCTTCGACGAGATTAAAACCGCCATCAAGGAATAATCGCGATAGGAAGGCCAGAGTCGAAGGAACTTGAGGATCCTGTATTCTAGCCAGAGCGCGGTAAGCTGAGTGAAGGCCGCTTCGAAGTGTCCTGTTAGCCTTGCGTTGCGGACATGGTTTTGAAGATCGCCCGGGAGATAAGCGAGGGGCCGAGTCGAATGCTTGATGGCCATCTGTGCGAGACTGCGGGCAGGTCGACCGACAATGTGACGAACGAGACACTCGAAGGTGAGCGCCATCTTGATGGCAGACTTGATAGCCTTGACGATCATAACCAAGAGGAACTCGAGAAGGCGGCTCAAGTGGAGGATCTTGTGTATCGCCCAAGCAAGACCGAGTGACAGGAGAGCGAAGGTGACGCGACCGGTAAGGGAGAGGAGGGACTTGTGGAATCCAAGTGATTGGAGGGCGAGGATGACGATAGCGACTAGAACCAGGAAGTATATCCGAAACCATCCAGGGCGGTTGGCTGGACTTCCCTCGGGTTCATCGTCTTCATCGTAGGGCGGCGGCGGTGGTGCTGGTGGTGGTGGAGGGGGCGGTGGCGGAGGAGGCGGGTAATCGTCTTCGGCGTCGTCGTCGTTCTCATCTTCAGGATCTTCGTCTCCGCCAGGGGGGTTTCCCCCGCGTTTGACTTTTTCCGCGATAAGGAGAGCTCCGAAGCCCAGAGTGATCACCAAGAGCGTCCATGTGAGAAGGAGAAAACCGATGCTTGACGCGGCGGGGAAAGGGGTGGTGCGTGTTGCGAGGGGGGGAACGGATTTGCTTGGGAGGAGAATGGGAAGAGGAACCGAGGGCAGGGAGAAGTGACTCTTGACACGGCCGCTCCCAGCATAGAAACAGAACTTCCCAGCCTGGGTGAGGACGCCGATCGTGATCACCACGGGAAGAGGGAGTTGGAGAGAGGAAAGAAGGTAGCTGGAAGGTATCATCGCGAAGGGTAAATTCTGGTACAGAGCGTCTTTGGTGATGGACTATGCTGGGGGAAAGGCAGATCGAGCGGGAATACTTAAACAAACACAATGTGATGACTTGTTTGGTAAGTAACCTCCCGATCGCTACTCTACGTTCCTCGAATCCTCTCCAGATTCACAAGTGTTTTGGCAGCATGGGTTGTGGAGGATGTTTGATACGTGTGGTTCGTAGGAGGAATCGACGCGTTTGACGCGCTTTTTCGATATAGGACGCGTCCATGATGCGGATTTTTTAGGTCATGTGGTCGTCCCATTCCTTCGGATTTCGGAAGGAAGCAACAAGCACTGAGATATCGCCAGTAATCGAAGTTGAGTCCCTTGACACCGTCCGGTTATGGGTAATGATGTGTTTCCCTTTTTGCTTGTTGGCACGAAATGAGGAAACGAGCCATGTTTCGAACATGGTACATATAGCAGGCAGTTGACTGGCAGCACAAGTCGCAAATCGATAACGATAACGAAGATGTTCGTCATGACGAAAACCTAGGATAACATCATTAGGCTAGGAGAGTTGAATAGATAACGAACATGCCATTGAAATCCTTTGAGAGATGGACTCAACCCTAACCGCAACCGAACTGCGAGCGACAAATGAACAAAAAGAGCAGACGGCTGATACATTTTAGAACAAGGGTAGAACAAGATCCACGACGGATCTCTTCTGAGTTGTAAGAGAAGTAGCTGCGCCCAGGGTTGTTGTGATATCGGCAGAGAACCAATAGGCATCCCATGAACGGTGAGATGCCACTTCTGCGGTTGCCTTTGTTGTCCAGCCAAGGCAGATGCTTCTCTGTCGCAGCAGAGACCCCCGGCCCCGATCTCAAGACAAGAGAACGATGACTCTCCTAATTTGCTGGCGGTTGTCTTGGAGAGATGGTCATAGAGTAGGGGGTCGAGGATATTACCAGATTGTCCGGCTCCTATGAGCAACGAGTTCTGGAAGTGCAGGTAGACCCTAATCTCGTAGGGGTTGGGGCAGTGGGCACGATCGTACTCAGCTCGTACGTAGTGAGGATAATTTTCAGACTCAAGAAAATACATGAACATGGCCTGGCTGAGGTAAAAGACGAAGACGAGTGAGAATGACGTCGTGTAAGGGGATAAGACACACCCAGGACACACCTGCCAAATTCCAATTTCGTTACCTCCTTGGGAATCAGATGACATGATCCTCGAGGCTGCATTCTTGTCTCCAGTTATGTCACCATTGCACCATAGAGCCTTGCCGCAGCAGGTAAATTGTTCGGATACAACACTGAGTAGTTTGTGATGACCATTGGTGCGTAGCGGGGGGCTGCGGTGCTGGGGAGGATCCATAAATTTGGTCTAGCGCTCCGCGGACGACACCTACAACGACCGTGACAGCGACATAGGCAAAATCTGGGCAAAATCGAGGCTGCAAGTCGTTGACCTCTGGTCGGATCATGTTGATATCTTCATTGTACGACGCACGTGTCGTTGCCACAATTTCTTGTAGCAGCAGTGCTCCCACCTTCTCCCAACATCCCTCTACCAACACACGTATCGCAATATGGAGAAGCGTATGGGAATGGAAGCAATTTTCGGCCTGCCTCTACACTTAGCCTTGAGATCGCAGAGGACCTATGCACATTGCAAGAAACGTAAATCTAAGCAAGCGATCCCGTACTTGGTAGATGCCATCAAGGAGAGTCCTAACAACTTGGATGCCGCCATTCAGTGCGCTTTCGTAGGTGATGATCGAGAGGGAGCAGTGGAAATATTGGAGTTCGCTGAACGCACCGGTAATACATACCCTTTATCTAGTTTGATATCGACGAGTTTCTAACTTCTTTATATCAGGCAAGAGAATCCTGAAAGAAACACTCGGAGATGACTGCTTTGAGGACACCAGCGAACACGCTGAAAATTTCTGGATGCTTCTCGAGACAAGGCCTTACATGCGTGTTTGCACAGCTCTTGTCCGCATCTACTTTGAGAATGGGAGATACAAAGATTCCGAGTCCGTTTTTCTTCGATCACTTATATGAATACTGCAATCTGACCGAGTAGCCAGGAAACTCATGATCGAACTGCTTAGATTGTGTCCACGCGACAACACGTCCCAGAGGACGTGGCTCGGGTCCATGCTCATCCGCAACGGCCGTTACGCCGATGCTTTGTGCTTTGCGCAGTCCTGGTTCACACACGAAACCGCACCTCGAGGAGGAACAATATTCACTGCACCTTCAAAGGCTCTATTGCCCCTCGCACGCGAGAGGGAGTTGTCGAGGTGGGGTGACGGCAACTTATTCCACGACGCAGCTCTGGCCTCATTTAAACTCTTCGGCGACTGTCCGCAATCGCGCCAGTTCCTTAAAATAGCTGCGAATGTGCAGCCGAATGTTTTGATAAAGGTGTTGGGCCTAGCCTCGCGTCCAGGTCAGTCGTGTTTATGAGGCATTGGGGGCGAATGCGACCGTTGCTGACGCGTCTACATGACACAGAGAAACTCAACCTGGATCCACGTGCCCACAATGGCGCCGAAGACGCCTACGACTATCTATGGCTAACACAAGACCTGTGGACAGAGCCTGACGTCTGGCAATGGGCAAACAAGAATCCAGATGTCAGGAATGCAATTCTGCAGTACTGTGATCACTGTTCTACCCGGGAGACCAAAGTTGCCCAGTTCAAACGGTGCTCTGCCTGCCGGATTGTACGTCTTGGCTCATGTATTTGAGCTCGGGATGCTTTCTAATTCATCCCAGGTGCGGTATTGTAACCCGGAATGCCAGAAGAAAGACTGGCGTCTGCACAAACCAGGTGGGTATGGACGAGAAGCCGGCACAGCTTGATTGCTCACGTCTCATTCGACAGATTGCAAGGCTCACCTGGAACAGAAAGCCCAGCTCCGCATGTTCCACACAGGAGGAAAGAATTTCATGGGTAAGAACACCATGACCACAAAACCACAACGCCTACGAACCCTTCCAATCTTGCACGTCGCCAACGCCAGCGCGGCATTGTCTGACGAAGCGAATTGTGTCGCCTGAAATTCAATGGATGTCTGGGCCCGTATATCAACTCAATGCTAACACCAAACTAACACCCATGATACCCGTCATACCTTCTATCCATGTAATATTTGCAACTCAACAGGAAGGAGACCACGAAGACGAATGAGATTCTGTAACAAGTAGACACGGTGAGGTATGAACAGACTGGAGATGCTCATGCCAATATCACTGCGAACTCTCACGTTCCCGAACGACCAAGTTGACTGAATACGCTTGGAATACGTTGTCCTGAAATTTAATGATGAAGAGTCAAGATGTTCGACTCAGCCCCAAAAATAGAACGTTGAGACCTAGGAAGGAAGGTAGCGAATGACGAACATAAATAATCCTTAGATAGACCGGCGCCGAGTCCGGACAGCAAACTGATGGCAGCACGAAAGTTGATTTTGACCAACGATGTGATCACCCCACCCATGTCTCTGGCCAGAAAGTTGGGCGAAGAATCGGCATATTGAAAACCAAATTGATTTCCGGGATTTCTACACCAAGATTAAGATTGTCTGTCACTTCAGAAATTATGTATTCAGGAAACTTGCAAAGAAGAATACGCGTATACTTACAATAAGAATAGACGAGGCACTCTGCAGTCACGATTATTTCCCTGATTTTTGTTTCTTCTTCACCAACGACCCAGTCCACAGCTCACCGCCCGAGCCCACGCCCGACTCCACGAGGGTATCCATCCAATCAGAGCTCTGGCTATCATTTCCAAGCTCCTCGAATTTACGGTTGAACCTTCCGAGTCTGCCAGTCATAGCACCCTCCTCCTCAATGCCCCGGTCGTCCGACCATGCGCCGGTGTTCCAAACAGGGTTATTGGTAGTATCGCGTGTCAGTTGTATCGTTGACCGCGGTGAGGTAGTCCAATGTGTGAATGAGGTACCGTCTGAGCGAATTACACGCTGAGGGAATTTGGGTACGATTGGGTTAGGCAAAGTCGGGGCGCGTCGCTTCCACACATGTGTTCGACCATATGGTGAGCTCGAGACATAACGAGCCTGGGAGGAGAATAATGTTTGAAATGAGGGTGTGTGAGGACAGGGCAGTCCCCGCGCGGAGGCTAGTGTTGTAAACATGGTAGGCGGTTAACGGCAAAATTAAACAGAAATAGTGGGACACGGGAAAGAGTTGTTCATATTTGGCAACACACTTGCGGGCCGCGTTCTATAACCGTCGAATCCTCTTAGGCTCGAACTTGGCTCGAACTTTGAATTCGATTTCTTTGCATCTACGCAGCATCGCATTTTCTGGCTCTCCAGTTAGGCATCATGTACGGCCGTCTCAATCGCTACAGTTAATCTTATTTTCTCTCCCAGCCCTCCTCGGAAGTACGAATAACCTGAAGACCTGAAATGGCTTCGATATCTTCGGTGTCTTCGTCGGGTCCCGCCAGCACTGCTCGAGCAGACATAGTATTCATCGATACACTCCATCTCTCAGCAGATATTGGGCTAGACTGCTGGAAACGGAGGCGCGCCCAACCCGTTGACGTTTCAGTCTACCTGCACCTCAAGAGCCCATATCTCACAGCGGCTGGACAATCCGATAATGTCCTCGACTCTGTCCATTACGGCCATCTCTCCAAGGCAATCGATAGCAAAGTGGCAGGCGCATCGTTCAGTGGTGTCGAAGCGCTGGTGTCTGTAGTGGCAGACGAAGCCTTTGCACTGGCTGGGAAGGCAGCAACGGAAGTGAGGGTGGTGGTGAATTTGCCGAAGCAGATCCTGCTCGCGGGAGGGTTCGTTGTTGATATCAAAACATCCATGGACGCAGCTACTTCTCTTGCGACTCGGGAGATATCCGTCGTGGATCTCATTCTACCCGTAATCATTGGTGTAAATCCCCCGGAGCGCGAGGCTAAACAGCGTGTCATCACTAAACTCGTTTTCCATGAGCGCCCGGGAGATCGCCCACTGTTGGATTATCCTGAGATCGTTGCAGAGATTGTAAAAGTACGTGCTATGTCCAATACACCACCTCCACTCATGTCAGTCTCTGTCAGAAAATCGAGCTATCTGCCTACCTCACATTAGAGAAATTTGTGCTGGAGATCGTACGCATGGCTTGCCTTGCGTCGGAACACATCATTTCTGCTACTGTTAGATCACAGAAGCCCAGTGCCCTGAGCTTTGCTCATTCTTCGGGGGTAGAGATTACGAGACGAAGAGCAGATTTTGTCCACACTTCTTCATCATAGTACTTACAGAAAGAATACAGATGTACCAATGTAAAGAAATGTAACTTTAAAACACTTTCTTTTCCAACGTACCACGTTTATCCCGCTCGGCAATGATCTTCTTGACCTCGTCGATCGACCGAAAATATTCTTTTGCACCTTGAAACTGCATAATATCCTCCGCGCTATACCCGTGTGGGGGATCATAGCTGACGTATTCAGGGACTCGTTTACTGTTCGCAAAGCACGGAAAGCTCTCTCTCGGGTCCATTTCTAGCACTTCCCAATTTTGAATATCCTGGGAAGTCATAGCGAAAACCTTATGAGGACCGTGCTAGAGATTCAGTGGTTGAACCGCCTTCAGTCCTCACCTTGTCCGTCTCGTTCTTCTCAGCTGACTCGGAAAACGTACGTTTTGTATTAGTCTCTTCGCTCTTCAGTTTGGAAGATGTGATGTATGGCGCTATTGGTCATTTCTCAACTTGAGGAAGCGCTTATCACAACTGGTGTCACTCGCCACGAGTAAAAGTCGATCTAGGCAGCACACTTCGCAGGATTAGCGGACGATACAATGTACCTCGAAGCATATTCGCTTTGTGGTTGAGCTCGATGTCGTATGAAGCAGAGCAAGGCGAGTAGATGTGAGAGGTCACGATGATCGACTTACATAAGCTTGAGATCTCCCAGTGAAAAGTCCGTTGAGCAGGATCAAGCTTGATCAAGCCAAATCGCACCCGATTGAGCTGAATCGACCTAGAA